>JAOTQH010231404.1:0-13743 GCA_025631255.1 Cornus kousa
AATCATTGCCTATTTATAAACAATTACAAAGACTCATTGGGCTGTTGGTTTTGGGCCTCACGCTCGGGTGAGGAGGACTCCTTCTATTTGGTTTATTGGGCTCGGCCCAGTTAGTGACTCCACCGTGGGGGTTGGGTTCAGCTGGCAGATCCGTCGCGACCTTCGCGGGTCGAGTTCGGCCCATGCCAGCTCCGGTACTCTCACCATTAAACCCAATTGAGGAGTGATTAAAGTAATGGAATTAAAAATTACCAGAAAGCAGTGAAACTGAAGAGCTCAACATCCAAACACATTAAGAGAAAAGAAGTAATCGAGAAGACGTCATGCCCCAATCGCAGATTCACTCTTGTTTTTTAATTGGTTTGCTTCCTCCACGTTAGAGCTTCACCCAATTCTAAGCCCATCAAAGGCGTCAAGACCTCGAACGTTGCCATCGACTCCACCCGCAATCTCTGGTTCACGTCTGACAACCTCCTGCTCGTGATTATCTTCTTCCACGTTGGCAAATTCACCTAGTTTGTCATCTCTGCCTTTTTCCACGAGATCATGAATATCCACCACAACCCCATCACCTCCAATTTATTAGTTCAACAATTCGCCGCCATCGCCTCTGTACGTGAGTTGAGATTGTGTTATATATATATGAGGCGCTTGTTAAGTAATATGATATTTTGAAATAAATATGATTAAAAAATTAAGGGCAAAGTTGTCTTTTCTTATATTTTAACGGAGATTTTAATGAAAAAATAGAAATGGACCTAAGTGATAGTTATTTTCGAAAGATATTTGAGAGTGATATTTAGCCAAACATAAGGGGGTGTCAATGAAATTAACCATAAATATTTTGTTTAGATATATTCACTAATGTTTTTTTTGGAGAAGTGGTGATGATGATGATGTTGATTCGTGAGAAGAGAGTGATCACTGTTTAACCCCAAAAACCACGAGTAATTCCTTTAGAAGAAGGCTAGTGGTGTTCAAATACAGTAGTGATCACTGTTTAACCCCAAAAACCCACAACAAAAAACTTCCATGCCACAATTAAGAATACCCTTATCGGCAACTTTGCGGATCCGTCCCTTGATGTTTTTTATACCACTCGCCATTGATGATGGTGTAACGACCCAAACCGGGGGTCCAAATCGCTAACCGGATCCTTACCCGAACCTGACGACACACTAGGGGTAAAATGGTCATTTCACATTTCTAGAGGGTAATCCATCCTTAAACCAGTCAAATGAAGAAAAGTGATCAAAGCTGATAAACTAGGTTTGAGAAAGAGATCAAGCTTTAAAGTCTTGAAGCAAAAAGAAAAGAAAAAAAGGAATTTGAGAGGAGAGAGAGAGAAAGAGAGAGCTAGCCAGGAAAGAGAGGAAAAATTAGAGACCAAGTGGTCTTTAGACCACTTAAATTGGTTTGTGGGCCCCACCATTTTCATTTTTATTTTTATTTTTTTTCTTTTTATTTCCATCACACCACATATAAATACATATACACATGAAATAATCTACACCCACATAAAATATATCAAGTAAAATAATTATGATGCAAATAAACCCTGCTGAAATTTTCGTATGCAACAATTCCGGCAGCAAGTTCCACACCGGACCGTTCGGCCAGAAAAACTGAAAAATGCCAAGATGATCGCCTTTGCATTTCAAAGAGTCTTGAACTCAATGAAATGTCCCTAACAGCTCTAGGACATAACCGGCACACTCCACAGTGTCCGGCACGCAAAACGAGAAAAGACGAAAATACCCTTACGCAAACAGAAAAATCCAGAAATTGGAAAATGGCGAAAATTGAAAACATCACAGATGGTGTCTTCGACATCCATGTGTTTGGAGATGGTGGCGATGGTTTCGTCGATGAGTGAGTCGCACTTGTCGGCCTTGACAAGTGAGTCGCGGTTGGCTCGATTTAGGGGTGCTTCCGGTAATGGCGATAACAATGGGTAGAGATAGATGAGGTGGAGAAGAAAGGAGCATAGAGAGAGGAGAGAGAGATTATGGTTTTACCATTTGGGTAAGAATTGTGTGTTCCAAAGTATCGGGGCAAAATAGTAGTTTGCATTTGTATATATTTTGATTATTTTTCACAATATAAAAATGAGGGTAAGTAAGTAAATTCACAACAAATTCTGATAAAGGGGTCTTGGAAATAAAATGGCAAACTTCAAGTTTGTTTGTAATTAAGTCAAACATTAAGGGATGTTATTGTAGGAGTGGCAATTTATACCCAAATCCATTAAACCGCCCAAACTAACCATTAAAATTAAATCATTTGGGTAATCAATTTAAATGAATGGGTAAAAAATGGATACTCATTATATTCATAGGTAAATAATGCAGTGAATAGTGGATACCCATCTCAACCCGAACAAAACCCTCATTTCTACATTTGGCACAAATATTGCTCACAGATCCTGCATTATAATTGGGTTGGGAATAAATTATTTACCGTCAGAATAAGAGTCATCAAGGGAGGTTCATGGACAGGTTGAATAAGATTGTGTCACATATGTGAAGTGTGGGTCCGACCATCACACAACTTTCTTTTCACATACTTTCATGATTTCAAAGGGTGTACTAGTACTCAATTAAGTATCTTTCCAAACATTATTCCACTTGGTCTTTAATTCTTGAGTTCTTCGAATTAACAGCTAATGCAGTAGTATATTGCGTTACGAAACAACATGTCTAGGCTGCCAATTATACGGTGATTGGGTCAAAATTGGAATGACTTTAGAATACAACCAGATTAATGTGCTGTCACAAGTTCTTCATGACAAAATTCCAGATTTTAGAAAAGGGAGAAGATATTTTAGAATGGAATATTATTCACTCAAAAACGACCGAGACCTAATTTAATTAATTAATGGGCACATGGAAGATTCTCGGAAGCTTGAAGTTATATAAAAACTATAAAAAATTATATATTATAAAGTCAAATTTATTAAAAATTTGAAAATTCATATGTAACGTGACAGGAAGTGAATCATTTATGGAGTTTCCAAGTAGTACGTAGTAGTATTAATTAACTAACATGCACTGTTTCAGACCAGAAGAGATGAACATGCAGTTGCTATCATCGATCAAACAAAAACCAAACCCAAACACAACAATCTCACATTCCAAGACAAACTCACACTCTACTTATTAGTAGATCTGAAAGCATCAAAACTAAGAGACAATCCAAATGAATACTCAATTATAACATCACATGCGCGCAACTCATAAAATAGAAAGTTAAATGTTTTCAGCACTAACCACCACTCTCCCAGATCGAGAGACTATACGGACACATAAATATGTTTTTAATAATTATTCGATACATGTAGAACGGGTAACTGGATGTGTCCTGACATACACACCATCATGGACAAAAAAAATTTAAATATATATATATATATGATCGTCCATCTAAAATTAATCCTCATTAGTAATTAATTACCAACCATGGTCTTGCCCTCAATCATTGAGTTCTTGCAATGCGCTATTGCTCCTTGAATTGCACTCTGTAACTCCTCTATAGAAGAAGTGTCCACGTGGCTTATGCTCCTAGCCGGGAACCCATTCCGGCAAGCAATGCCGGACCGACTCGGCGACGACCGCATAGACGACGGGCAACTCGAAGCACAGCTTCTTTTTCTTCTTGGGTATCTCAAATTCCCGGAAAATGAGTGAGAAAGGCTGCCATTTTCGTCCTTCCTCCTATTGATCTGCATGGATGTATCTCTATGTTTTATATATGCATCTGTTGTTGTTGTTGTCGTCTTCTGTTGGTTTTTCTGCGACAACTTTTCATACAGTGGCTTCACTTTTTTAAAGTACTTACATATCACCTCCTTGGCCGTTCGTTTCATGGACGACCCGGATAGGTTGTCCGGGTCTTGGGTCTTGGGTTCCTTACGGAACACGGAAGAGAATCTTGAGAAGGCCGATAAGTACTTGGTTTTCTTGGTGTGGTGGTGGTGGTGGTTGAGGCGGCGGAGCTCGTCTTCTTCGGCGGTGCTGACGGAGCTGGGTCGAGAGGAGTCGCAGATGAGGTCGCCGGAGAAGGAGGAGCGGGAGTCGGTGGAGCTGCCGGTGGAGTGGCGGGAGGCGGTGGTGGTGGTTGTGGAG
Organism: Cornus kousa; assembly: GCA_025631255.1. NCBI lineage: Eukaryota > Viridiplantae > Streptophyta > Magnoliopsida > Cornales > Cornaceae > Cornus > Cornus kousa. Next base: position 4,125 of record JAOTQH010231404.1, read on the forward strand.
GAGGAGGTGGTGGAGGAGGTGCGGAGGAGGAGGGTGCGGACCATGGAGAGGCGAGGGGAGAGGTGGAGGGGGAGGAGCTGGCCCTTGTAGAAGAGCTCGTCGGCGGGGCAGAGGTTGGTGGAGGATTTGCGAGGAGAGAGAGAGATGGTGAATTCAAAATCTGAGGAGGAGGATGAAGAAGTGAGAGAGTGGGCTGGAGATGAAGGGAGGGTGTGAGATCTGTGACGACCTTTCTCTCCTCTCCTTCCCATTTTTGTTCATGGAGAAGAGAGGTTGAGAGAAGTGAATATAATTTTTTTTTGACACCAGATCCTTCTTATAATTGACCAACACCTTAGAGAGAGAGTAGCAAAGATAGATAGACAGAGAGAAAATGAGAATGAGGGTAGTAATTGGATTCAAAATAAATATGTTATTACAATTAAATGCTCTTGAATGGGAGTGATGTAATTACGTGTAATTAATTAAGAATAAAAAAATTAATTACGGATAATATCATTTAGGTAGGTGATCTCTATTAACGTACGCATTGTCTCTAATTATAAAAATCTAAAAAGTAATACACAAGGAAACATAGAAAATGACTGAATTTATCCCCAAAAAATTGCTTTCCTAATTTTATATTCTATATTCAGTTATATGTAATTGAAGTATTAATATTAAAATTAGCGAAATTACTGAAAATTTTAGTTCATTGTATTAACGTTTTTTCCTAATTAATTGAATTTTTTTAGGTGTGGGAGAAGTCAATAGAAAAATCAAGTAGGGAGTTGCCCAACATCATTTCAGATTTTGAATCATGTCTTGAATAATGTAGTAAAAATAATATTATTACAACTTATCCCTAGAATGTTAATTATTATTTATTTTCCCATTTTCCCATTATTTAAAATCTTGTGATTAATTTATTATTATTTTTAGTAAATGCTTTTCAAAAAGGAAAACTAACTCGATCGAATAACCCACCAAATAAAAATGATCAATATATAGATGTTAATGGGGATTATTAGCATTTAGCTAAAAAATGGGGGATTATTAGAATGCATTATGCACAAATCAGATATATGAATGTATCAATTAGTCATATTTCTTATATATTCTTTAGGATATTCATGTTTAAATACCATTACTCATAGAAAGATAAGTGGTTTAATGTATTGTATTACACATATGCACTAGTACTAATACACGAATTTTATAATACACTGCCTCATCACTCTATCACCATGCACCCACATGCACGACAATGGTTATAAATGATTGACACAGCTAATTTACAGTTAGTCTCCAACTATCATATGATCGAACTAGCTTTTGGTTTGTTCTCTATTTATCCTTTTCATCTCAATAAAAGGTAAGCATGTTAATTACTTTAATTCAAAATTTTAACGCTATATATAATATTATATAAACAATACACTACTTTTATGGTCAGAAGAAATTATATTTAAATGTCTATGAAAATTAAACAAATTGGATGCTTAATTAGATGCAAACACTTGAATCTAGCTTCCTCAATGGTACAGTATAGCACATGATGAATAATTAATCTGAATTGTTTCTCAAATCCATCTTCTTAAAATAATTATAATGATCGACAATCTTAAGCTTCGGAAAACTCAAACGTGATCACGTGAGAAGGGAGCAGCAGGATTAAGATAATTGCATTCCCCGAAGAAAGGTGCTCTCTCTCTCTCTCTATATATATAATTATATATATATATCTGGCACAGTCATCAAGTTAAAATATAAATAGTGAGATGGGATTATATAATTATTCAAAATCACACACATAAATAATATTAGGAAGAAATAGCTATTATCTTCGTCCCAAAATATATGTCCATCTTTCTTTTTTAAATGTCTCAAAATACATGTCCCTTTTTAAAAGCAGATGTACTTTTTTTCATCACATTCCCAAACTACGCATTTTCCATTTATTTGTTTTAGTTGTTTAGCACCTTATAAGGTTAAAAAAGAAATTTCACTCATTGTCATTCAATAAAAAGTTAGAATCCTAATATATCCCAACTATTTTAGAGTGGAGGTAGTACAATACATGTACAGGCACGGTTATACAAAGTTGGTGTCATTGTCATAAAATTGGGTTGCGTATTTTGTCACTTTGAAAAAAAAAAATTTAAAAATTATTTTCAAATTGAAAATTATAAAAAATTGTTATCTAAAACTAATTTTTTAAAAAAAAAAAAAATTAAATCAAACAGAATTTTTATATAATTTTTTTATTCTCAATTATTTGAAAACAAAAAATTATTTTAAGAGTAAAAAATTAAATAGGTCATTTATTTTTTGATTCAAAGATTATGAGTATACCGCATAAGTAATCTTATCATAACCTTGTTCAAAATACTTTTTTATTAAAATAATAATAATAGTAATAAATAAATAAATGTTTGTTGAGTATAGGTATGATTGTAGTTTGGAACAATTTGGTTTTAAATTAACTTTCGAAAAAAAAAAAAACAATTTGGTTTTAAATTTCATTGCTACTTGGAAAGTTTCGTATTACAAAAAACTATAACATGGGTATTATAAATTTTAACTGAATAACGCTCGAATCGAGGAATTAATGGCTCATCGTACGGAAAAGTTTTGGAATTCCAAACTTGTTAATGGAAATTAGAGAAAGCAATGAGCAAGTATTACAGTATAAGCAATGAAGACCGACTTGTCCGTACTAGTTCTATCATCGCATTCTATCGAAATTTAAAAAATTGACAGTGTTAGAAAGATATCTTTCTTATATTGACATATTTTATCATACAAATAATTTCAATTTTGTTGCAGTGTGCTTTGATAATACCTCTTTTGAGGAATGAAGTTTCAATTAATGTAGCAAGCACCATTCTCCATTTGTTTGGACGTAAAATATTTTATAAAAATATTTTTTTATTTTATTTTATAGTATTAGATTGTTGTAAAATATTTACGAAGAAAAAATATATTAAAATTTAACAAAAATAACTTATCTATAAATTTTCGACAAGTTATCTTATATGTCCCGTCCGATAGACTCGATCTTAGTCTTAATTTCAACTTCGACGTAGCATCGTAAACCTTTGCCAAATATTGATAAAGTAAAAATAAAAGAATATTTTACGTGAAAAAATATATATTTAAAAAAAAAAAAAAAATTACGTCAAAGCAGACAGAATAGATCGAACACGAATTTAACTTTTGACATTTCTTCGGTTGCTTCTCAACATAAATTAAATATATATATATATATATATATATGTATATATATCAGTAGTGCAGTTACAAGTATTTAATGTCATATTTGTAAATCACGAACTCATTAACTTTTAGTAATCAACCCTCCTCAGAGTTTCACTTTTTACTCTTCAATCTACGAAGCATTAGAGCCCATCACCCATTGTTCCAATAACCATCATCAGAGTCGCCTTTATTTCGATATTTAACCAAATTTCAAAAATAATTTATGAATTTGTGTGGGAGGAAGGGGTCCGAACCAATTATAAAGAAAGACATATGCAACTTAGATTTAACCCCTTTCAATTTTTAAGCTTTATTTGTTCCATTACTATTTTTGTTCTTTCTCTATATTGATACTTACATACTCATACCTCCACTGAAACTCGGACTCCTGACTTCCTTTTAAAAAAGTAGGGGGCCACTTATCCATCGGTGTTCATTACCAATTTAAGAACAATATTAGTGGTTTTGGCATTTTAAATTTTATCCCTTTCAATTTTCAACCATAAGTAAGCAAGCAATGTGGGCGCGAATCCTCTTAAGTCACTTTGTCTCATGAGGTGCACGTTATTTACTCTATATTTGGTCACGTCCTTATTTGTTTAAGTGCTATTGAGACTGCGTTTGGATGCGATAATTATACAGAGTAGCTTACTCTCTTACCGCCACCTTCATCCTTAAAACAAAATATTCACATAGTGCCGACTAAATAATGTTACACATAAATATAACTTAACTCAACATATTATTTGTGTTATTATTTGATATTAAATGTATGTGACAATTTTTATTTATTTATTTATTAGAACACGTGTATCGGCCTCACAACACACATATCATTCAAGTCAGGAGTGCAATTCAAAAGTAAAACCTCAAGAACTTATCTCCTGAATTCCTGCTAACGTCACTATGCCCATGGGGGCAATGTATGCAGCAATTACACATAAATGTATTCACATGTTATTATTTGATATTTATGAAGAAAAAAAAAATTGGTAAAATTTAATATTAATTGTTAGACTCACTATCTTCACCATCAAAAGAAGATATTCATATAGTGCTGAATAACTAATGTCACACATAAATCTAGCAAAAAAAATTGGAGATACCAATCGATGCCTAAGGACCAGACGTCGACCGAAATCCCCCAATTGGTCGAGAGTCCCGTATACATATAAAAAATAAAAATAAAAACCACTCGCCACATTCACTATCAAAAGAAGGTATTCACATTATGCTGAATAACTAATGTCACACATAAATCTAACCCAAAAATTGAAGATATTGGTCGGCGTCTAAGGACCAGACGTTGACAAAAAGTCTCCAACCAGTCGATGTATAGCCATTTCACGTCGACCGAGTTCTGTATATAGGGAGAAAAAAAAAAAGACAAAAAAAAGCTATGACTCTTTTCATTATTTTGTTAAATACCGGGTATTTTGCAAACATCAAAGAAAAGCTTTGCCTTATCAATTGATTAGATCAAAGAATGAATTAAGAAGATATAGTGCCCAAGCAAAATGGAGTTTAGTGAGCTTATAGGCTCCGATTTATGTAATTGCTCATTCATTCTCTTCTAAAACCCTGCGTTTTCGGCTTCCATAGCTTTTCCGCTCCTAGCGGTGTTCAAAAGAGGAGTATTTTTGTATGTTGTCTAAAGTTAATCCAAACGACTTTAACTTTGGAATGAAACTCTTTAAATTAACTCATGGTAATGATTTTTATGATGCTTTATTATTATTATTTTTTTGGTAGTAAAATATATTTGACTTCAAATAATAACATAATTAATATGTTGAATTATGTTATATTTATGTGTGACATTATTTAGCTGGCACTATATGAATACCTTGTTTTAAGGTGAAGATAGTGGTAAGGGAGTAAGTTACTTTGTCTAATTGCCGCATCCAAACACGATCTCAATGACACTTGTGGTCAAATATAGGCCAAATAATGTGCACCATGGGACAGCTGAATTGACCTTTTGCAACAATAATCCTTTCCAATATTTATTTAGGGTTAGAGAGGGTGTTTTGCAGATAAGAGGACATAGTAATAATTTTGTCAAATTTGAAGTGCCAACGGGAGGATGTAGGAGCGAAAAAAGGACAAATACAACAAAAACCGGCCCTAAAGAGACATCTATTTCTGGGGTGAAATAAGCTGGAAATCTATTAGTCATTTCTAATACAGAAATTCCTCATTACATTTTCGGATGTTTGTGTAAATTTCTATCCACAGATTTTTGCTCACACAATGCGAAGTCAACATTGGCTATGGTAACTTTTAATAAAAACAATTATATCATAAAAAAATGATTCTTGAATAGATTTGATATAAGAATTGTCAATCTTACTTATTTTGATTAGCCTATTTATGTAATAAATAAGAGAGTGAACATTCCCCTTATTTATACTGTGCATAAATAATTAATCAAAAACTTTAAGTTGGGTAATTTACTACAATAATATCATTATTATTCCTGTATCATTTTTCAAAAAAATTGTATTTTCTTTATTTGGACATTAAAAATGGTATATTTTTAAAGACAAAATTACCCTTTCAATATTAGCCTTTATTCCATAAATTCAATGCGTATATAGGTATTTTTTTAAAAAAATTTGTGAAAATTTATTGTTTATCAAAATTTTTCAAAGTGGTGATATATTATTGACTCTCCCTGTTTAAGACAATAATTTTATGCATTAGTACTGAAGGATAGGGGTGCAATTTGGGTCGGGCAAACCGAATCTGACACGAGCTAGTCCGATATTTTACGGGTTTAAATAATCATTTTACAATTAAGGTCATATTTGGGTTGAAAAATTTCAACACAAACTTAATTAGGGTTAGTCTTGTATTGAATACATTAATATTAGAATCCGAACCTGAATTCTAATATTATTTTTATATATATTTTATTTTAAATACATAATATATAATATTCAAATTATAATCACCTTTTTTCTTTTTAAATTCCTTTGTTAAATATTAAATTATTGTATCTTAATATTTAAGAGAATTAATTTTCTACAAATTTGTTTATAATTTTTTAAAAATTTGCATAAATTTAATTTATTTTTTGTTTACAAGAACTGATACTATAATTCAACATCATATAAAAATTTTGGTACCAAGGCTAGCCATATGGGGAATATGAAATCTAAATCCATGTTTAATAACAGAAAGACGAGTTTGACTAAGATTGAGTAATTAGATTTTAAAATAGGATTAGAGTTGCACTTAAAAGTTAAAATATTTGGTATGTCAATGTGCCCAATCCATTGGAATTGCAGCCGTGTTAGATATGTCCAATTCACACCATACCCTTTAAAAAAGCGATAAAAAAATTAAAATTTGAAAAAAATATATAATCAAATCAATTTGCATCCTTTTTAGTCCTCAATTGAACTTTTGTTGGTCTCAAAAAAAAAAAAAAAAAAAAAAATTTTGTTGGTATAAAAAAAAAAAAAAAAAAAAATTTATTATTTTGTTGGTCAAGCGCTGGCGCAGTGCGCACACACGCGCATTATATAAATTCCTAATCGTTGGATGGTATCTTGGATTAGGTCCAACTCACCGAACCAACAAAGAGCCGAATTTTGGCACGGTTAGAAGAGTCCACGTATCTATCTCTATCTATACAAGCATATACGTACAGATATAAAGTATCTGGCACGCCTTCGATTTTATCAGCCTTTTTCTTTCAAGACCTTCATATTGCTTTTCTTTTCTTTTCTTTTTCATCGATTAATTTTATCAAAAGTTTCGTCTTCAAAATTCAAACCCTAACCACAAGCAAGCATCGTCTTTCAATCTCATCATATATAGCGACGACGGCTTTCATTTGACAATACAGAATCATCAGACATATTCATTCTCTCTGCTAAGTAGGTAATTTTTGTTATTATTATCGTCGTTTACAATATCCATGTTTTTGGTTAATCTGATTTTATTCATTTACAGTTTCATTTTTTTTTGTTCAATGTTTGTTTCTATTAGGATTTGACTGGGAGGGCATTTGGGTTTTCAGATTCTAGGTTATGAGGATCTAACGATTATATCTTTTTTGTGATATATATATATACACACACACATTTTTGCTGCTATATACTTTTAACTTATTCTAATATGCGTTAATGGTGTCTTTGATTGCAATGACTACCTCATCCAATTATCTGAATTGGGAAAATTTGGATGACTTCAGAGAACTATAGCAGTAAATCGGCTGAAAAAAATGTGTTTATATGCTTTGATATGAAAATTTGAGTTTAAGAAGTTTGTTATAGCTAAAGGCCGGTAGTGAACAATGATTGGAGCAGTGTGATAGCATTAGATTTGGGATATCTGCATCTGGTCTAATTTAGTATTATCCTGATCAGGATTACCACATGAGGGCGCCTTTATATTTTTGTAATATGTGAAATTATCCATAGTTCTAATTTATATTGTTATTGAAAATTATGGCAAATCATTGTTGTTGTTGCTGTATTAATTAGTAGACTAGTAGTATTAGTGGTTTTTGGCCAACGCTATGAATCAATTCTTCAATATCAACCTTCCCTTTCTGGCCATCTTTGTTTGCCTCTTCTCTAAAAATTAACAATTGGCAGTTCTAGAGAAATTCTAATTGGTAAAATTAACTTAAATACATAAAATGAAATACAATGAGGCCGGAAACATACACATAGGATGTGTCATCCTAGTGGATAATAATATTAACTTGATAAAGCAAACACTTCTTTATTCATTTGGGTTCTCAAACTTATTATTTCCTTTGGCAATTGAGCAGGAACTATGGCATTTAGACGGAATCACCGTCCACAAGGTGGCACTATCAATGATGACCACAGGTCATATTCCAGTAGAAATCTCTCCTCTTCCAACACCTCCACCACCACTAACACCAACAATAGCAACCATCACTCGAGGAATTTTGCCAATTCCCTTAATTTCTCTAGGAAGTTTGGGGATGATAATTACAATGTTAATTATCTTAGGCTTGATATGGTGCCTTCTGTGAAAAGGAGAAAATTTACAGCTTCTTCTTGGGAAGATAGCAGGAGACATTTTCAACAACCCAAAACACATGATGGTGACCCTTCAACCCGCAACAGCAGTTCTGTCCTTCCTGCTCATACAAGATCAGATGCCATTGCTTATACGTCTACCACTGGGAAACGTGATCGCTCAAAGTTTGAGGATGATGATTTGGTCTTTATGTCAAGGGATGAGATTGATAGCTGCTCCCCATCAAGGAAAGATGGTATTGATGCTTTTTCTGAAACACATATGCGGTACTCATACTGTGCCTACCTGCAGAATTTGGGATTGCGACTGGAATTGTAAGTTCTTTCCCTTTTCATTTATAAACTTATGTTGTCTACAATCTCAGGCTTGGTTGTAGATATGGATTGTATTTTAAAACCATCATTTTAAGTATATTAATTTGTCTTATGAATCCCTTTTTTTTTGGACTCACTTGCAGGCCGCAAACCACTATAGGCACCGCCATGGTTCTTTGCCATCGCTTTTTTGTTCGAAGGTCTCATGCTTGTCATGATAGATTTGTGAGTTTCCTATCTTTCATGCTTCAAATTTTCTGAAGTTCTATAATCTTCCATCTCAGGATGCTATTTTATTTACAAAATACTTTGTGAAACATGTTTAAGTTGTATGATTTGTATCATATTTACTCTGTTCTTATGGATGGATCTTTAAATGGGACTTAAGTACAATTGCTTCTTTGGAATTGGAGGATGTGACCAATCTTCCAAAGGTAAGATACCTCAGCTGGTTTTGCTGCTCTCAGAACCTGTTAGTCTATTACTTATATAAGAAATAAATAATGTTGAAAAGATTTCAGTATGTATATATTGTTGTTTAACTATCTGGTGCCATGGGATTGTGCTTTGTTACCTGCAAGTTCATGATGATGAAATCTTGACTCTTGATGCAAAATATGATACATCAGTTGAAGACCAAGCGTACAGCTCAAGTGCTATCTCCTCCTCCCACACGGGAGGTTGAGGGTTAAAGCCCTAGTAGTGGCAGTAGTGGATGGGGTGGTGTATGAATAAATTTTAAAAAATAAAAATAAAAATGGTATATTACCTGGTTGCAGTCTCTTACTCCTTTGCCTATCTGTTCCTGTATTTGTTAACGTTATTTTCTCCTGGTTGCTGTGAAGGTTAATTATTGCTGATATATTTATGTTGCAGTTGATTGCTACTGCTGCACTTTTCTTGGCTGCAAAGTCTGAGGAGACACCACGGCCTCTAAACAATGTATTGAGTGCATCATGTGAAAATTTTCACAATTGGGATCTTGCTTTTCCCTTCCATCTGCTCCCTGTTGTAAGTATTTTTGGAACTCCAACAAC
>JAOTQH010231450.1:0-13736 GCA_025631255.1 Cornus kousa
ATACTAGATTATTCTAATATAAGAATATTTATGACCTCTAACTTATACATACAATAACAATAGATGAAATTTTAATAATCTAATATACATAACAATTTATTTATACTTTGGTAAATCAACCATGCCACTACAAGTATATTCATTTATACATTGACAAATCACCCGTGCCTCCTTAAGTAGATATATTTATATTTTCAATTAGCAACCCATCTATGCTTCCCATGTATGTATTTTATTCATTAAACAATATATTTAAGCCTTTGGTAACTCATTCATGCCTTCAATTCAACCATGCACCGAACTCTAAAAATTATCAATAAAATAAATAATACGTAGGCATCCCATACATATCATAAGTATATAATTATTTTAAATAACTAGCCTATTATGATTTCATAAACAATATCACTTATAAAGCATGATATACCACATAACACAACTTAATAGTTGATTTAAAACTTATTAACTAATTTCATATACCAAAAAATTTACTTATATAACATATAATAAATTTTATTACTCTTACTAATTTTCATGGTAATAAAATCCCCTTTACGCAAATTAATTCGTAGTCGCATAAAAAAAATACTACTAAGATATCATAGTAATACTTTATGGCTCTCAAAATACTAAGAATACATCTTCTAATGGTTTATTTCAACACTAACAAGCTTGAAATCAATTCTGGAACATCATCGGACTCCACATGACCTTTTCGGGACTCCAAACACCTCTTCACGCACCCTTACGTGTGCCCAAACATTCCTTCCGCGCTTCCACGCTCTGACAGGTGTCTTCACGTGCCCACACGCGTTATACACACGTCAGGACATGTGGCACGTGCTACCACGCGCCTGATTTGGTCCTCTGCATATGCTGGTCTTTTATTGGTTGGTACTCCATGGTCTGGTGAACCGCGCCACACAGGATCATTATTTTGTTGACTAGACCGCGTCAATAGTCCTGATGCACAAGCTCACAAGATCTCCATGCTCCACGATGCACTGGATCGACCACCCTTCACAAATCATCTAACCACCCATAACCACGTGCGTATTATATTGCTATGTACCGCGGCACACTGGATCATTCACTAATCATCAAACCATCTTATGTTCCTGATTTGGTCAAATCTGTGTTCTGGTGAGCCACGCCACACCGGATCATTCTTAAAAAGTTAATTTCAATCCATTTATAGTGATTAATTATGTTGTGGTTCAAATCTAAATTTACAATCTTTCATAAAATCAAATACACAATAAAAGAATACACCCAACATAAATATATAGATGAATATATAAATATGTAAAAGGTCACATACAAGCTTTTATATTCTAATTAACCATAATTTAGCCTATATGTATTAACCCAAAATTTTGATATCAAGGTGAAAGATTTATAGGTCCTATGAGGAGAAGTAGAAACGAACTCGCCTGAAGGTTTCGAAACGAAACCGACATCTCAAGTCTTGGTTGTCTCTTCCAAATCTGGTATCCTCTTTCTATGATCTGGCATCCTCTTAGTCAGCTTTCTTTTCTTCTTTTTATCTCTCTCTCTACCTCTCTTATTTTTCTAACATAAAAACCTTTTTAACAATATAACCTTATGTGTATATATAGACACATGTATACCCCAATCCTATTCATAACGTGACTACCCAATATAAAAATATAATAATAATATTAAATAATAAACATATATACATATATATTATATAATATATGTATGTATATTTTCTTCCATAATAATCATTAATTATTTAAATCATATATACATATATATATTGATATATATATATATATATATACTTTCTTCCATAATAATCATTAATTAATTATATTTATATAAGTCTTAGGACTTGTATTTTGATAAGAGTATCAAATAGCTATTACAATGGCATTTTGGTATTTTTATATTGAGCTCAAGTGTGTGACACGTTGCAGTGGTCCTAGAATGATATTGCATGCAATACAATTGTATTGTTTAGAGGCTAAGTCTAGATAAGAATACAATTATAACCTTATCTTGTGAGGAGTAATTTCTGGTGTGCATAAGGACAAAATAGTTGAAGTGGCAAGGTTATAGTGGTCCTTTTGCATGAAAAATGTCAGAATATTCCTTGAACAATCATTGGATAAAGGTGACAGGTGTATATCCTTGGTGTGTGAGGACTAGTGTATTGAAGGTCACTATATATGCTGTTATAGAAGGTTTTAGAATTGTTTCCCTAAAAAGTGGCCTACATTGATACACTCTCGAAAGCTTCAAATGAGAAAGTTTTTTTGTGGTTTTTGATGATGATCCAAGCCATAAAACTTCACTGATTAAAGCCTTATTGCTATGTTAATCATAAAGTGTGAGCTGCTGTCAAGGTTGCTGGTGCAAGGGCTGGATTGAAGGGTGATATTGAGTAAGAGGCTACTATGGTGCCTTCTAAAGGTTGTCTCAAGTATATTTAAGCATATTACATCTATTTTGCACAAAGTCTTAAGCATATACATGTTGCAAATGGATTTGATCTATAAGATCTATTGAATAGCTTATTTTCTGGTTTAAAGCTATAATTCAAGTATAGAATGGTTATGTCTTACTACTCTATGGTTTATATTTATGCTAGTAAGTCTATTTTGATGAATTAAGACTGTTGAAGTTGGTTGTGGACTGAACATTGGTTTGCTTTGATTTTAAGTGTCCAAAACCCTAAGTCTTGATTATGAACTGTTGCTGTGAGGGCTGTGTGTATGAACAAAGTGATTCACTCACGTTGTATTACATCTGTTGAGCATATGAGTATGAGTAATATATTAATACAAGACTATGGAAGGGGCTGCTAAATTAATTGTGACTAGAATTTTTATTTTTACCCCTCAAACCCTAGCTTCTGTAGAAAGGGCTCCAGGGGTAGTAAATTGGATTATTAAGCTATCTAACCTATTCCATTGTAGGTAAAGACTTGTTTATATTGTTTTACATCTGTTATGATGTATTTGTTGAGCTGTGAGAGCTTACAAGGTCCAAGCAAGGTTGCTTAGGACATGAGGAGTGCTATAAGCACTTGTTGAGCTAGTTTGCGTAGAGGCTGTGAAAACTAGTGTCTTATCTTGTGCAAGGGTATGTGCAGAGAGTGAGACAGTTGAGTGTGTAATTACTTACATACAGCTAGTGGATAATTTATTGGCTGAGGCCAAGAACCAAGGTTTTTTGCTAGTTGATAGGGTTTTCTTGTACTTCATGTCTTCTGTGCTTTATGTGATTATTAATTCTACAGTGAAGAATTCAAGAGGAATCATTTGATCAGTTGACCCCCTCTTGGTCTAACAATTGGTATCATAGCTTTGGTTTATATTGTAAGGTTTTAACAAGTCTGCAGTAGATCCTAGCAATGGATAAAGGCCAAGTTACAAACAAAGTTACAGGGTTTGATGGCTCAAACTATGATTCTTTGAAAAATAGAATGGAGGCCTTCTTAATGTCTCAATCCTATGATGTATGGCATGACATTGTGCATGGCATTGTGGTTCTCAATCTGGATAATCCCTATGTAGATGATAAACTTGATTTGGCCAATGATGGAAGAGCCAAGCATGTTCTTTTTTATGCTTTAAAGCAATAAGAGTTCACCAGGATCAAAAATTGTAAGACAGCCAAAGAAATATGGGATTCTTTTAAAGCTGCTCATGAAGGGAACAATGTTATCAAGGAAAACAAAATACAGCTTCTCAAAGTATAATATGAAAGCTATAAGATGGAAGAAAGAGAAGCTATTGTTGAATACTTATTCAGAATGAATGATATTGTTAATAACGTGAAAGCTCTTGGTGAAGACTTTATAGATTCTGAAGTATGCAAAAAGATACTTAGGTCCCTTACACGTAGGTTCAATGCCAAGGTTAAAATTCTTGAAGATAAATATTTATCACAGATGAAGATTGATGATATGCAAGCTTCACTTACTGCCTATGAAATGATAATTGGTGTTCCAACTCTACATAGAAGAGAAGCTGCACTTAAGGCCAAAGAAGTTGTTGAAGAAGTTAAAATAAAGTCTGAAGATGATGATCTTGAAAAAGATTAAGTAGCCTACTTGGCAAAGAAGTTGAGAAAATTTAGGTTTATGAAAGAAAACTTAACCACAAAACCTAACCTGTTATGGTTGTGGTAATCCTAGTCATTATGTGTCTAATTATCCTAACTCAAAGGGGAAAAATCAAAGAAAGAATGAAGGGGCCAACAACAAAGGAAGATTTACAAGAAAGACTCTTATCTTAGATTCGGATGCAACCCCTGAAGAAGACAAACTTGAAGAAACACAAGAAGATGAATGTCTTTTCATGGCTATTCTTGAAACTTCTTAAGTATTAACTAAAGTTGAAGAAGATAGTGACACTGAGATTAAAAAAAATCCTAAAAGAATATAAAAGACTTGCAGTGAAGTGTGATCAATAGAAGTCTCACATAAAAAAACTCAATTCAGAATTGCTGAGATCCAAATAACTCCTTACTAAACACTTTAGGCTTAAACTGTCAACTTTGTGTTTAGTTTCTCTAACCTTCCTAAGCCTTTTGAAGTCTCAATCTAACTATGAGTGGACTACTAAAAGGTGTAAAGAAGAACTATCACTTATTCTTGAAAAAGGTCTTTGAAGATGGCTGAGATTTGGAAGTACTCTATTAAGAAAATGGGAAAGACTAGAATTGGTTATATGCGTGATACAGTAACAAAGTTTAAACAAACTTACTCTATGTTTATTAAGGCCACAGTTGGTGAATTTTATGCAAGGTTCCTCATTGTAAAACCCTTGAGGTCTAAGTATGATATACTTGGCAACACCTATAATTCCTTAAGATTTAATAGAAGTGACTTCGTTACCTCAACTATAAGAAACTTCAAGATTACTAAGATGTATATAAAGAAGTCTAACTTAACTCAAGTTCAGAAACTAAAAAAACAAAGGGTCTTTTGTGAAATCCAAGATGAGTGAATGCCTAAGAAGTTGAATGCAGTGAGCTTGCTGGTGTATACAACCTTCAAGGCCTATAACACTAATGACAAATGGTAAGTTGATAGTGGTTGCTCAAGGCACATGACAGGTTATGGTTCTAAGTTTGTTTCTCTAAAGAAATTTGATGGTGGAAATGTGATCTTTGGAGACAATTAAAAGGTCAAAATTGTGGGCATTGGCACTATGAGCAAGTTTGAAGAATTGTCTGAGATCAAAGAAGTTCTACTTGTTGAAGGACTCAAACACTATTTTCTTATTGTAAGGCAATTATGTGACAGTGGGAAGAAAATGTGTTTTGATAAAGAAAAATGTAATGTGGTTAACCTTGAATCAGAACAAGTTTGATTCTCAGCTTGTAGATCTTCTAGAAATGATTATATAGTCACTAAGAAGTTCAAACAACTCAATGCAATTTGACAACCTTTGATCAAGTTATTATGTGGTACAAGAGATTAGGACATGTTCATTCAAGAAACTTGTCCAAGATTTTAAAGTTAAAAGCTGTAAAAGGCTTACCTGAAATCAAATTCAAGGATAATAATACCTGTAGAGCCTTCTAACAAGGGAAGTAAACCAAGGTTTCATTCCCATCCAAAGAACTCAACACCTAAGAGCCTTTGATTTGATACATATGGATCTCTGTGGCCCTACTAGAGCTACAAGTATTTGTGGAAGTAAGTACTTTGTGCTTCTCATTGATGATTTTAGTAGAATGGAGTGGGTTTACTTCTTAAAAGAGAAATATGAAGTTATTGCACACTTCATCAAGTTTGTTAATCTTGTTGAAAATGAAAGAGGTTACACTATGAAGAGACTTAGGTCTGATTTTGGCACTAAGTTCACCATGAAAGAATTTGAAAGCTTCTGTGATGTCAAAAGCATTAAGAAAGAGTTCTCAGCTGTGGTTATGCCTCAGCAAAATGGAGTTTTGGAAAAAAAAAGAATAGGATAGTTCAAGAAATGGGGAGGATAATGCTACTTGAAAAAGTTCTTGCAAAGGGTTTTTGGGCTGAAGCTATAAATACTATAGTATACATCATCAATAGAGTCCTTTTTAGACCTAATTCCACTAAGACTCCATTTGAATTATGGTATGGAAGGCCTGTAATAATTCATTACTTCAAGGTCTTTGGCAGCAAATGCTACATACTAAACCTGACAGTTTTAGGAAGTTTGATTCAAAGGTATATGACAAAATTTTCTTGGGATACTCTATCAAGAGTAAAGCTTATAGATGCTATAATCTTAGATCTTCAAAGGTTATTGAATCAATTCATGTGAGATTTGATGAGAATCCTCAATCAAATGTTACTGAAGGCTACTGTAACACACCAGGATCTAATGAATCCAACTCTTCTATTTCAGAAATTGAAATTAAAAAAGAAACTACTTATCCAGGGCTATAAAAGTATGTTTAAACTGAAAAAATCTTTGGTTCACCTCAAGCTGAAGTTCAAACAAGGGTCAAGAAGAGACTCAGTGAGTTTGAAGCTGAAGATGGTGAAGAGTACAATCACTTTGCAATGTTATCCTCTATTAAACCAAAATCCTACTATGAAGCAAAGAAGAGTGAAAATTGGGTAGTGGCTATGAAAGAAGAACTTGATCAAATTCACAAAAATGATACTTGGACACTTGTTCCAAGACCTATAGACAAAAATGTTATACGTTTAAAGTGGATTTTCAGAAACAAGATGGATGAAAAGGGGTCTGTTATTAGAAACAAAGCAAAGTTGGTGTACAAAGGGTATTCTTTACAAGCAGGCATTGGTTATGATGAAACCTTTGTTCCAGTTACTAGAATGGAATCTATTAGAATGCTCTTATCATTTGCTTGTCACAAATAAGTTAAGGTTTCTTAAATAGATATAAAGTCTGCCTTCTTGAATGGAGACTTAAATGAAGAGGTTTATCTAGAGCAGCCTGAAGGATTTAAAGATTTTAAATATCCCACTCATGTGTTTAAACTGATAAAGGCTCTGTATAGTCTCAAACAAGCCCCTAGAGCTTGGTATGAAAAGCTACATCATTTCTTAGTTAGACAAGGTTTTCACAGAGGCAAGATGGATAGCATTCTTTATGTCAAAGTTCATCAAGTCTAATTTCTCATTCTTCAAATCTATGTAGATGATATTATGTTTTGTGGCTTAGACACCACATTAGCATCAGAATTTGCCAATCTAATGAAGAGAAGATTTGAAATGTCCCTATTGGGGACTCTAGGATACTTTTTAGGCCTTTAAATTAATCAAACATCCAAAAGAATCTTCATTCTTTCAACAAAAGTATGCCACTGAGCTGCTTAAGAAATTTTATATGGCTGATAGTAAGGTTGTATCAACACCATTATGCCCCAACACCAAGCTTACCCTTGAATGTACCACAGAAGTTGTCCCCTTAACTCTTTACGGGTCTATGAATGTAAGTCTGTTATATCTCATAGCTTTAAGGCCTGATATTATGTATTCTGTGGGGTTGGTAGCTAGATTTCAAATTAATCCTAGGGTTTCTCACCTTCAAGTTGCCAAAAGGATTCTCAAATATGCAAAGGGGACTATCTCCTATGGCCTGCACTACATCTTCTTACCTACATTGCCTATTGCAGTTTATTCAGATGCTGATTGAGGTGGTTCTTTACCTGATAGAAAGAGTACTTCTGGTTGCTGTTATCTTCTTGGCTCTAATATAGTCTCTTGGTTAAATAAGAAGTAAGATACTGTCTCCCTATCTACCTTAGAGACAAAATATATCTCTACTGCTTAAGCTGGCTCACAACTGTTATAGATAAAAACCACACTTGTAGACCTTGGACTTCAATTCTTAGGACCTCTTAAGCTCTTTTGTGACAATCAAAGTGCTATTGCTATCAGTAAAAATCCTATTCTTCATTGGAAGAGTAAGCACATTGACATCAGGTATCACTTTCTCAAAGATAAAGTCCAAAAAAGACTTATTGATATCACCTACTTGCCCACTGAAGATCAACTTACAGATATTATGGCCAAACCTCTTCTTCCTCAGAGATTTAAAACCCTTAGAGACCTTCTCAGGGTTGTTTTACCACCTCACTGAGCTTTCTATTGTTGGTCCTTATCACCTTTTGACCTTCAATGTTAAAAAGAGGGAGAAAGAACTGGAATAAGAGTAGTTTCTATACTATTCTTTTTGTCTGGTTTTGGTGTCAATCTATAATTAACTGTGCTGAATGTTATCATGTACTTATGTGGCTGTGTCTTATACACTGAGTCCTTATTTCATGTTGGAGTTTTTGTCATTAAAGGCAAATGGGAAAGGTTGTTGGTCCTAATGTCCCCTAAGTAGTATTTTCCTTTTAATGTCAAAAAGCTGTGTATCAAGGGTTTCAAGGGCTTATACAAATTGCATTATGGCTTAGATCATAATATAGGGGTAGTATTGTCAATTACTCTCTTGTGACACATTAATACAAGGGTTTGAGATATTACATTACATTCATTATATGTGCTCAAACTAATCTAATGTGAACATTAAGGTCCATCACATAAGATTTGGCTATAAGAGTCTACAGGGGTATTATTATCTTTTTTCAGCTGTATTGTATTGAACAGCTGTGGTTGTGCCTGTATTGTGATATATACAGTCTCAAGACTTGTATTTTGCTGAGAGTATCAAATAGTTGTTACAAGGGCATTTTAGCCTTTCCACATTGAGCTCAGGTGGGTGACATATTGCAGTGGTCCTAAAGTGATATTATATGCACTATAATTGTACTTTAGAGGCTAAGTCTGGATAAGAATACAATTATAGCCTTATCTTGTGAGGTGTAATTTTTGGTGTGCAAAAGGACAAAATAGCTAAGGTGGCAAAGTTACATTGGTCCTTTTGCATGAAGAATGTCAGAATATTCCTCGAGCAATCATTGGCTAAAGGTGACAGGTGTATATCCTTGTTGTGTGAGGATTAGTGTAATGAAGGTCTCTATATATACGTTGTTATAGAAGGTTTTAGGTTTAAGCCTTGAATTGATCCCATATTAGTAAACTTGAAGGGACTTTAAATTGAATTAGAGAAGTGCTTCTTATAAATATATGGATTAAGTTCTGGAATGCACTTGATATTCATTTTAATCTTTAAAGTGACTAGAATAAATTATTTTTAGACTAAGGTGCTATTTGATAAAACTGAAAATTAAGAACTGAAATTTTTAAGTACTAAATTTTAAGTGCTGAAATTTTAAGTGCTAAATGTATTAATTTGTAAACCTGTTTGATAATGTTTTAATTTTAAGCACTGAATTTACTAAAATTGTTTATTATATATCAAAGCTAAAGTCTAAAGTTGTACATATTACAATTTTGCCCTCAATATATGATACTCACAATAATTTTATATTTATAGTATAAAAATATTAATAAAATAAACCACATTAATTCACTCAATGAAATATATCAATTTAACAATGAATATTAATGTCAAATAATCATAAAAAATTAGAATTCTTATCTAGAAATATAATTTGTTGGACCAAGAGGGGGGTGAATTGGTTAAACCTTCCTTTTTAAGTCTTCATCGAAAACAAGTGCACAATGATAAATGCAAACAAGAATTAAGTGGAAACCCTCTCAATCAGGGAAAACCTTGGTTCTTGGCCTCTGCCAATATGAAATCCACTACTAGCTATATGTATCTTGTTACACACTCAGCTGTATCACTCTTTGCACACACCCAAGCACAAGAATAGACCCTAGTTTTCATAACCAATACACACACTAGTTCACCACAGTGCACACAAGCACTCCCCCTGTCTTAAGCAACCTTGCTTGGACCCATTTAGCTCTCAAATCTTATAACACACATCATTACAGATGTAAATTAGTATAAACAAGTCTTCCCTACAAGTGAAATAGCATAGACAACTCAAAACTCCAAGTTACTACCTCAAAGCACTAATCTGCTGCAGCTAGGGTTTGAGGGGTAAAATAGGAATTTCCCTTCTAGATCAATTCACCAGTAGCTTCCACAATCTTATTTCACTATAGTGTTCATGTTCATATCTTTAAGCAGACAAGCATAGCATGTGTATATCAACAAATTTAGTCACAGCGCTTGAACAAGCACAATACAACATTATTTTAGGGTTATACAAGAACAATACCACAGTGTGCCAATATATTACTCCACAACCAATTTCAACAGCTTCAAATCATCAAAATAAACTTACTAGCAGGAAGATAAGCCATGAAACAACTACTCTTAAACATTTTGTACTTAAATCACGAATACAACCAGAAAATAAGCTTAAATGATGATCTAGAGACTCAAAATCAGTTCTAGTAAGTTTTTGTCCAAAACAAAATACTGAGTGTGAGTAAATAACTTGATTATACCTGTGACAGCCCTCAGAAATGACCACAGCAGCTTGGAACTCAAAACCACTACTCAATCCAGCCCTTGCAGCATCAAACTTAATAGTAGCAGCATCTCAGCACTTTGCACACACACAAAAGTTGATTCAATGAGTTTTTCTTGCATGAATCATCATCAAATTACAAAAAAAAAAAACTTGCTTGACATTCTATTCTCGAGAGTTCACAGCTGCAGCTCAATGTTTAATAATTCTATTTCAGGCTTAAAACCCTAAGGAGCCTTATAACAGAATATTTATATCAGTGTACTCACAGCAGCCCTTGTACAGCTGCTACATTACACCTTTCACCTTCCACCAATCATTGTGAGAGAATAATTCAAATATTTTGAGAGCAGTGAACCAATGAAAGCCTACCACCTCAGCTGTTTTGTCTTCTTTCGTACCTACTACAACAATGTCACAAGATAAGGCTGCATTTACATTTCTCTCCAAACTTAGCCTCCAAGAAATACAATATTTTTGCATATATCATCTCATTAGGACCACTGAATCGTATAACACTCCTGAGCATAGCTGGAAAAGACCACAATACCCTTACAATAGTTTTCATCATTCTCAGCCAACAAATAGTCCTGAGACTATATAATTCACAAAATAGGCTCACTTAAGGCTATTCAGTGCAATGCAACTATCAAGGTACACGTATAACAATGAAATATAACTTATAAAAGACCCATAATACCCCTGTGAACACCTGAGCCAAACCTTTACTGTCACAGTGATTTTAGCTAAGACAGATAAATAACTTGTAATGTATTATCTCAGACCAGTGTATAACATGAGTTATTCAGAAGTAACTTACAATGCCATCATTGGACCTTATTTCAAACCTCAATACAAGTGGAGATCATGCTTGAATCAACAGAAAAATAAAGCTTTTGACATTAAATAGGCAAACATCCTTAAGACAACTTAGGACCAACAATCTCCCTCTTTTGCCTTTAATGACAAAAACAACTTAGCTTAAAATAAAGTTTGTGTATGTGAAACTAAAAGCCACAGAGATATAGTAAGAACAACATAAATGTAAAGAATAGTCTGAAGATATATACTTTCCTTATTTCAATCCTTCTCCCCCCCTTTTTGACATTGAAGGTCAAAAGGTGAGCATGACCAACAATAATAGGCTTAATAATGAGGTGGAACAACCCTAAGAAGGTCTATAAGGGCTGAAAATCTCTGAGGGAGAAGAGGTTTGGTCATTATATCTGCTAGTTGATCCTTTGTGGCAAATAAGTGATGTCAATAAGGCCTCTTTAAACTTTATCCTTGAGAAAGTGATACCTGATGTCAACGTGCTTGCTCTTCCAATGCAATGTAGGATTTTTACTGATAGCAATAGCACTTTGGTTGTCATATAAAATCTTGGGAGGTCCTAGAAATTGAATTCCAAGGTCTGAGAGTGTTGTTTGCATACAAAGCACTTGTGAACCAGCTTGTGAGGCAGCTATATACTCAGCTTCAAAGGTTGAAAGAGAGACAGTATCCTGCTTTAAACTGAGCCAAGAAACCATATTAGAATCAAGAACATAGCAGCAACCAGAGGCGCTTTTTTTGTCAGGTAAGGATCTACCCCAATCAGCATCTGAAAAGGCTGTAATAGATATTGAAGGTGAAAAAATGTAGGATAGGCCACAAAAAATGGTTCCTTTGACATATCTGAGAATTCTTTTAGCAGCTTGTAGATGAGAGACCCTTGGATTACTTTGAAACCTGGCCACCAAGCCTACTGAATACATTATATCAGGCCTTAAAGCTGTAAGATAAAATAAACTTCTAAGATAGACTTGTAAAGTGTTGAGGGAACAGTTTTTGTAGTATATTCCAGTGAAATTTTGGTAGTAAGACACAGTGGTGTTGAGACAGCCTTATAATCAGCTATGCTAAACTTTTTAAATAGCTCAGAGGCATACTTTTGTTAAGAAATGAAGATTCCTTTGGATGTTTTGAGTTATTTGTAGACCTAGGAAATATCTGAGAGTGCCCAAGAGTGACATTTCAAACCTTGTCTTTATAAGATTAGCAAATTCTGATGTTATTGAGGTGTCTGAGCCACAAAACATGATATCATTAACATAGATTTGCAGAATTAGAATATGTTCTTGATGAATTTTGATATAGAGAATTTTATCAACCTTGCCTCTGTGGAATCCTTGTTAAACTAAAAACTGATGTAACTTTTCATACCAGGCTCCAGGAGCTTGTTTGAGACCATACAAGGCCTTTCTCAGTTTGAACACATGAGAGGGATACTCTGAATCTTCAAAACCTTTAGGTTGTTCCAGGTAAACTTTTTCATTTAGATTTCCACTTAGGAAGGCAAATTCAACATCAATCCGGTACACTTTGACTTGCTTGTGACAGGCAAAAGACAGAAGCATTCTTATGGATTCCATTCTTGCAATTAAAGCAAAAGTTTCATCATAATTAATAATAGCCTGTTGAGAATAACCTTTGCACACCAATCTTACCGTATTTCTGATAACAGACCCCTTGTCATCTATCTTATTTATGTAAATCCACTTTGAGCCAATTACATTTTTGTCTCCAAGTCTAGGTACAAGTGTCCAAGTATCATTCTTGTGAATTTGATCAAGTTCTTCCTGCATAGCTGCTTTCCAATCTTCACTTTTTTGAGCTTCAAAATAAGACTTTGGTTCAATGGATGACAACATAGCAAAATGACTATATCCATCACCATCTTCAGCTTTTAGATCAGTTAGTTTCTTTTTGTTCCTTATTTGAATTCCAGCTTGAGGTGAACCAATAATGTTCACAGCTTGAACCTGCTTTTGCAGCACTGGATAGGTAATTTCTCTTGGATTTTCAGGTTCAAGGTCTGAGGTGCTGGTTTCATTTGAACCAAATGTGTTGTTGCTGTCTTTAATAAGTATTGACTAAGGATTCTCATGAAACGTCACATTAATTGACTCAATTACCTTCGAAGACCTGAGATTGTAGCATCTATAAGCCTTGCTTTTTATAGAATATCTCAAGACTATGCCTTTATCAAACTTTCTGAAACTGTCAATATGGTTTAGTATATAACACTTACTACCAAACACTTTGAAGCAGTGAACTGTAGCTGGTCTTCCATACCATAATTCATAAGGCCACTTTGAGGGGAGCCTTAGAACGCCAAATAGATTTCCAAGGGAAGGGGCCCCGAGCATCAGCTGTAAGGCACCTAAAAAAAGACCTAACCTCGAACCGACCCTAAGAGTGAGGAACCCAAAGCCAACCATCCGAATCCCCGTCTGTGATCACCTGGCTATACAAAACCTCCAACAAACGAGAAACGTCCTCTAGCTCCCAATCCTGAAAAT
>JAOTQH010231467.1:0-22500 GCA_025631255.1 Cornus kousa
TTTTCCAACGACACAACATTTTGTTCAATAAGCTCCCTAAGAAAATATATTAACCTTCACATAACAAGTGAGACGGTTGCAAAAATATGTATTTATATTACTACTCATTATTGGATTTTGATAATTTTATATTCCCAAAAAAGTTAAATGTATGTCATTTGAAATTATTGATAAAATTACAGAAACTACAATTATTCGTCGTTACTATATATATAAAAAAAATGTAATGTCAAACACTTTTGACTTATTTATTATTTTATTTTATAATTAAAGTTTTGATTAATAAATTTAATTATAAACTTGAAAAGATATGTTAACTTATTAAAAAGACATGCATACATCTATGATTGAACTTAAATTTGTATTATTTATCAAAACTTTTTCACTGGTTAGAATCAAATCTCATTGTTGATCCATCATTTGTGGCTTCATTATATGTGGTAGTAACAATTATATATATTTTTATTATTATCATTATTATATACATTTTTTTTTGTATGTTTCATTTTGTAATTTAGTATAGCAGTTGTGAGTTGGGTCATGGGTGTGACTTGTGAGGACCCTTCTCAATAGTCCGGGCTCAGGTAAACCCGCCCACACTAACCCAAACTCGACCCGCCCAATACAACCTGAGAAGGTAAAAACACATTTCAGTTCTCACAGTCCACCGACTCTGTGAGTCTGTCTTGTAGTCCAGAAATCGAAAATGGCGAGAGAGAAAGGAAAGCTAGTGTACATGGTGTACAGAGCACTGAGTTACGGCGTATCACCGTTGATATACCTTCACCTACGGTGGCGCAAACTCCGAGGCCTCGAACACCCCTCACGGTGGCGCGAGCGTCTCGGCCGCCCTTCTCTCCCTCGCCCTGCCGGCCCTCTCCTCTGGTTCCACGCCGTCTCTTTAGGTTCACTCTTTCTCTCTCTACCATTATGTAATATATATATTTGCTTATGTATGGATATATGTGTCTATATATGTGAATTCGGTATGATTAATTTTGGTTCACGAATAATGAAGGACTCACAAATTAAAACAGTGACTTCTAATTAACAGAGATTTATAGTTCTTTTTACTATTCAAAATCTTTTTAACTCCTGAATTTTCTTGGAAGCCAAACGGAGAATTATTTTGTTTATATATATCGGTTTGTAATTCTTGATTAGGTGAAGGAATGGCTGCAATTCCTGTGATTAAACACTGTGTTAACCGGAGGCCCGATATAACCATCTTGATGACGACAACCACCTTGTCTGCATTGTAAGTCAAAATCTGATTCTCTTGGTTTGGTTTTGTTTTTTTTGTATATGGTTGTTGAGATTATGGTGTTGAGATTTATTTTATGTATATTAACTATCTTTGATTATTTTTGATAATAGAATATCATTTCAAAGGATTATGTAATTTTAAAGCTTGGATTTATTTTAAAAAATTATAAGAATTTCACTATTAGAGATTTAGAGTGAATCTTCAATATATTGAGGTGGTCCTAAGTTTGGGAGATTTTAGAGGTCCACTCTGACGAGTGAAGTAATGCAGCCAATATGTTTGACAGGTTCAAGGAATAAATTCCATGTATAAAAAACTATGTAGGTTTGAAGCTGTGGTTTATTTTTAAAAATTATAGGACTTCCACTATTAGAGATTTAGAGTGAATCTTATTATAAAGAGGTCCACTTCGAGGTCCTATAATTGGGAGACGTTAGAGGTCCACTTCGAGGAGTGAAGTAAATTGCAGCCAATACGTTTGACAGGTACAAGGAATAAAATCCATGTACAAAAACTACAAGTGAATAAAATCAAAAGAAAAAAGAAATAAAAAAGGAAGATACATATGAAATTAATGGTGCGGGACTTCATGGATTTTGTTCACTATGATTTGTTTTATTTTTGAATGTTTGTGATTGTGTTGTATTTTGGGAAGCATTTACATGTATAGTGACCTCTGATTTAGCTTTTATTATATTAAATTATGTATAAAATTGACGACCTTACTTGAACAGGATCTGTTATATAGGCTTGTACCTCTGCATCCTTGATTACTATGGGGACAGGAACCTAAGTCTGGTGGATGAACCATGACTGTGTGACCGGAGCGTGATTAAAAGCGCTGTGGTCCATACCATCGGTGCAGTAGAGGATCATTCTCAGCTAGTTCCATCTGGCTGGGGTGGTCACACAGTCATCTGACAGACTAAATAACTAACCTTTTACTTTTAAAAAAAAAAAAAAAAAAAAAATTATTTATAAAATTGAAGGTCATGTTCCACACTGGTATTGTTGGAAACATTTCGCTGTTAAAGAAGTGGTCCTGATTTGGGAGACAAGTTCCAGAGGTTGGTTTGATTGAAAGGTGCAAAAATTATGACTGACATCTACAAGGATTAAAGCAAATGATACTGGAATTAAGAGCAAGGACAATGGAGATAAGAATTGATAATGTGGTTCTTCAAGCATTTTATCACCTTTTTTTTTTTTTTTCTCTGAGAGGTGGGGAGGGGTGTTCGATGAACTAGAAAAAGACATTAATTTTAATGTGAAACTCGAGAGAATAAAACACGGTGGTCCTGTGACCTCAATTTTAAAGTGAAACTTGATAGAAGAGTACACAGTGGTCCTGCCTTTGTAGACAAATTAGAGAGGTCCATTTTGAGGGTTGATTGAAAGCTGTATCTGTTACAAATGACATGTACAACGTGTATCTGTTACAAATGACATGTATCTGTTACAAATGACATGTACAACGTGTCAAGGACAATGCTAAGAGAGAAAGAAATAGAAAAAAAAGAAGAAAAAAAAGGAAGAATAATTGAGTCATGAATTGATAAAACTATGGGAGGTGAACAATAATTGACGATCCCACTTCTATTTTAAAATTTTTGATAGCATCCACTAACATATTTTAGGAAGCCCCCCCATCAACACTCACCCTGAGATTGTGCTTGGCACGTATTGTGTAAGTTGTCAAGCTCACATGATGTGTATGTTACCTTTTTTTTAAAAAAAATAAAAAATTCTGTTTCAGCTTCCACTTTGGCCAAATCAATTAGTTGTTCTTGCTCCTAGTTGTTTGATTTCCTCCAAGCATACAATATGTAGTTGTGGTTCTCTGTTAGATTGAGACCCTGCCCAATGTATGTTGATTAATTCGCAAGGCTGCAACTTTTTGCTGAATCATCTGCTGGCAGAGAGAACCCAGTTTAGTTACAGCTCCTTTGAGTTTTTATTTCCAACATATGAATGCCTTTACCTTCTGAAAAAATAAATAATAAAAAAATATGAATGTCTTTGAACAGAAGGTAGCATAGTTTTGCCAAGTTAAATTGTTTCCTTCATTAGATCAAGTTGCTTTAGTGACCAAATATTGCTTCCTTTAAATATTTGAATCTAATATGTTTACTGAGACGTGGGATAAAGGCAAGGATGATGATGTTTTCTGAGATGTCTCATCAACTACCTTCCTTTGATAACTTCATATGAGGATTATATCGGTGTAACTACTAAAAATTAAATCCTAATAATTGTTGAAGGATTACGATCTTATCAACATGATTGCAATTTTACTACTTAGCTATAATTACAATTTACAATAGTAAATTCCTCAAATCACGCACTGGATGTGCACTGCAGTTCATGTATGACTTCTTCAATTTGTATACATTTTTTTTTTTGGTGCAGTGATAAAGTGCTTGGGCTATCAAGCATGAAAACGCGTGTTTGAATCCTACAGAGGCAGTCATGTTTTGTAATCAATGCCAAAAAATTGGACACCCTTGCTTGAGAAATATTATGTTTTTTTAATTTTTAATTTAATTTAATTTTTTATTTCATCTTCCTTCTTAAAGGGGATTTTGTGTTTCCAAGAGATACCGAACTCTTTGTGACCCAGTAGTTAATTTTTTTGGCATGGCATAAAAAAATAGGGGTGGGGTTTTGAGTTTGATACTCATCGATCAATCAACAATAATCTTGGTTAAGAGATCATTATCGTGACCATTAGAAATCTTTCTTCCTGGTAATTGCTTGGGCAAATGGAGAGGAAAATTATATTTCCTTTGTGCTACCAGCTTAGTCTTTAAATTTTTCTATGCTTTTGGACTTCCAAGTACAAATTTGGTGAATTTATAAGTGGAATTAATTAGCAGAAGTGAATTGAAGCCAAAAACCAAAATTTGATATCACTTTTGTCTATGTTACTTTGGAAATGGAACTACTTTATGGAAGTTCAACCTTTAGTCCTAGGTGCAGGCATTATACATTTGGATTTTGAGGTATTAATATGTAGTATGTTTTATGTGTGTTTTTTTTTTTTTGACATCTTTATGTTTTGAGAATGTTATGCGGTTATTTAAATTTTCATTTAATGATCATTAACAGTATCAATTACTAATGGATTGAATTAATGAGGATAAAATGAATATTTAACTTTTTTTCTTTCCTTCTTTCCTTTCGTGTTTGTGTGCAGTGAATTAACTTTTTTATTCTTTTTCTCTTTCTTTTCCTTTCGTGTTTGTGTGCAGTGAAGTAATAAAAACACAACTTCCAAGTAGTGTCATATACCAGGTACTTATTCTATTATTGCATGATGTTTTTGTATTGATTGACACTCTAATGTTTTGTTTTTCCCATTCCACTTGATAGGGTACAATTTTTACTCAACTTGCAATTGAGTTTTAAAATTCAACTGCCATGATGGCTGCTAAAGTTGAACCCGGGACTACTTTTGATCCCAATGGATGAATGGATCTTACTGATGACACTGCACAATAGTTTTTGTTTTACTTTTTCTGGTTTTCAGTTTCTCTTTCTTTTTTTTTTTCACTTTACTCCCTCGTGATTTTTTTTTTTTCCTTAAAAAAAAACTGCAAAATCAAATGGATGTAATAATCATCTAAATGGCTCTGCTAGAAATGACTTTCTGGCCAAGTTGAAAAGATTCAAGTTTAGCTTTGTTGCTACTGTGTCCATGTTATGAACACGTTCCTAATTCCCCTTTGTAATATCTATTTCCACACTAAAATGGACTAGGATATAAGTATTCCTCGTGATGATATGCAATTCTTAAATATTAATTTTGAAATTTCTTGGACTGCCTGTGTTCTGATTGGCTTGGGAAATAGATATAAGATTTTGCTCTCATGTATTTGAACTTCTGCATGCACAGTTTGCACCACTTGATACTCCTGCTGCTATGGATGCTTTCCTTGGCCATTGGAAGCCAAGTTCAATCATTCTAATGGAGAGTGAACTATGGCCAAACTTGATTATGAGTGCCTCCAAAAATAGTGTAAGTAATTCTTCTTTAACAATAAATGTGTTTTTTAATATAGACATGCTTCTGAAATAACCCAGGTTCCAAACAAATTTACCCAGGTTCCAAACAGGTTTAGGCTAATTGCAAATAAACCTGAGGTTTGGCATTTTTTTACAACGTGTCCCCCTGAGGTTTGTTTTGATTTTGCAAAGACCTCCCTCCGTACAAAAAACACCACTTTTTGTCAGAAAATTGGTTTGAAAGGATCAAAATGCCCTTCAACTAAGTTAAAAAGACCCTATTACCCTTATTGTGTCATCAAATTAAAATAAAAACTTTGTTCAGAGGGACAAAATTACCCTTTTCTATCTCCACTCACCCACCACCACCACTACACCCACTAACTCCACCACCTCCACTGCCTCCTCCACCACCACCAAGCACCATCTCCCTTATCTTTTTCATACCATATATATATGAATTTGTTTATACACTCAACATTTAGTCTCTATATCTCTCTATATACAATATATATACACACACAAAATTTCACTCCAAATCAAAAGAGAGTGAAACAAAATAATCCTCTTGACCAAATAGGTCATGCTCTGCCATTCTAGCAACCGAATTTGTACTCTCACCGGAGAATCACCAAGAACCGAAACTGTAACTGGAACACCATCACACCCATTTTCATAACCAAACCTATTTCATCCCCATCTCTGCAACTCCACAAGTCAAAAAGGCTCATTCCCACCAATGCAACTTCACACATCAAGAACCTCACAAACCCAATTTCATCTCCATCTCTGCAACTTCACACATAAAAAAAACACTAACCCATTTTGTATGTAACCATGAATATGTATATACATCATTGCTATCACTGAACTGAATTTCCCTACCAAGGATTGTTTATGACTTCATTATCAATTTGACCCAACTCTGTATAGGAGCCTACACCATTTTGAGCCGCACATTGCTATCAATTCTGTAAGAATCGTTACTAGTAAACACTCCTTTACGAGTTTCTGAGATTTGCTCTGCCACCAACAACTTCCCGGCCAAACGGTTCGCTTCCTCTTCTTACTCTGTCGTGTGGCAGTGCGTGATTCGTAGCAAGGAAGTGATTGTATACCAGAGGATGCCCCGCCGCCGGAGCTCCGTGAACGGCTATCTCTAATCTGCAACAGCCACCAGCATCTTGATCACGCTGCATGGTTCTTCCATCGAGCTAACCTTTCGGATTGTCTGTGTAACCCTAAAAGCCTTAATTTCACTGTCCTCTCGAATTGGATGTCTTGAATGCAGATTGTGATCTCTCTCTGGACCTCGATTATATTTGCCACTGACAGTATCGATGAAGAAGATGAAGAGAAGCAGCAAATAATAGGATTGTTACTCGCAATTGGGGCAAAGAGACAACAATATCTCCTCTGCAGTAGGGTTGGCAAACAGCGAATAGAGGGAAGAGAAGAGAGGAAGGAGTGGCTATGGCGGTGGGAGGAGGTGCAGTGGCCCATCAACACATAATTTCTGCTTCCACTCTTCATCCCCAAAATCCACCATTAAATGCGTACTGTGTGCATATGTGTTTGTATCCCTTAGGTTATTATATATGTGTTTGTATATATACGTATGTGTGTGTGTGTGTATATGGATATGTTGACCAAGTGTTGTAATTATAAGGGGTAAAATAGTAATTTGACATTCTCAAATATTTTGATCATTTTTAATATTTAATAATGGGGGTAGATAAGTAAATTCATAGCAAATTCTGACATAGGGAGGTCTTTGCAAAAAAATGACAAACCTCATGTTTATTTGCAATTAGGCCAAACCTCAGGGGAGGTCATTGTAATTTACTCAATTTACTTTGACTATATAACAGTTGTAGTGTTTTTTTTTTCGGGTGGTGAATGGTGGTTGAGTGATTTCTAAAATCAATGGCCTTCTACAAAGTGAACTTTTTTGTTGATTTTTGTTTTGTTGCAGGGATCAATGTTATCAATTTCCTTTGTTCATGTATTATGTGTTTGTGTTTATTTTCTTATTGATTCTTTATAATTTATTACATCCAAATTTATTCAGATTTCGCTGGCATTATTGAATGCTCGGATGTCTGCAAAATCCTTTAAGAATTGGTCTAGAGCAGTTGTTCTTCCACTGACTTCATTAATGTTGTCAAAATTTTCCTTGATTATCCCATTGGTATGTCTCTTATTTTTGTATCAAAGCATTTATCTTCTGTCATGTTGTTGATGATTTACTTATTTATTCATTTGGTACAGAGCACCATGCAGGCAATCCATTTTCAGCTGCTGCAAGCCCCACCATTTATCATCAACTTTTCTGGCGACTTGAAATATGGTATGCCAAAGTATGAAACTCTTGATAGATATTTGTATATTGAAACTATAATTGGTCCAAGACAAAAATTCTTTCCCAGAATCGGTATGTTGAAGACCAACTGGCAGGGATAACTTTACTTTCTTACACAAAGGAAAAAAAATACAAAATACTTTTGCTTTCATGGTTGTTCAATGCCTTCGACAACTCTTTTGTTAGCACTTAATATGTTATTTATGTTTTCTGTCGCATTAATAATTATATTATACCGGTGTAGAAGAATATAGGTTTGGTCAATCCTTATTTGGAGTTACTATCTTCTCGTACAGCTGTTGAAGTATTTAACCTCTCAGAGACGGACATGAGAAATATTGAGGACCTGCAGGTACAGCTTGCCCCTAGACGGGTTTGGATAGCTTCTTCCATACATAGGGGTGAAGAAGAAGGTCAGTTCCCCATATATCCAATCTGCCACTTTTCTTTAAGTCTACCAAATTATGGTGTTCCTTGCGCTTAGGGCTGCAAATAACCCAAGCTAAGCCGAATATTAGACTGTCAACTGAGTGTGCTGAAGTTCACTCTCAAGTTTGAAACAAGCTGCAACAAATTTGTTTAACCTTTGCTTGTTTGGCATTGAATGAGCTAGAGGTGGCTCATGACTGAGCAAAAATTTTCCATTTTTCCAAGGGAAATTAAATTGCCCTCCTTTCTAGTTCGGTGAAAACATAGCCCCTTGAGGTTTGTTAACTAGTAACAGATTCCCCCTTTGGTTCGGTTAACAGTCAAAGTTGGTCGACTCAATTTTGGTTTATGTCAACAAATGAAAATTTTATTATACCAACTTTGACTTAGAATGAGTGTAAAGATATTATGATTCTCATTCGTGCCACTATCATGTTCTATTTCATCATGCCAAATTTTTTGCTTCTTTCCCCTATTCACACTTGATCATTTTGTTCTTATTTTTTCTTTTTATACTTGAACTTCCCACCACTACTGTAAGCAGTTCATATTGACTTTGCATCTGTGATCTGCCCTGCTTAGGTGATGATATAATAGAAGTATAATATTTCTTCGTTTTTTCTGTTTTATTGGTCTAATATCTCAATTTTATTTTTATTTTTTTTTTGAGATTCCTAGTCTTGGTTTCTTTCTATTATAAAGTTACTATTTAACAGGTTCAAACAGTATTGAATTTTCACTACATTGGAGTTAATGCATGCCCTAGGTCCAGGATTAAAAAGGTTATGCGTGGATTTGTGGTGTCAAAAATTTTGATAGTAAAGAAAATGTTTTACCCTGTTTGGCTTTACTCTCTTCCAAAACCCCCCCCCCCCCCCCCCCACACACACACACACACACACACACAACTCCCTTTCTTTGGGTTCTTTTTCTGCAAGCAGATTCAGATTTTTTCATGCTTGAGAAAATAAAATTTCTTCTGTGACTAACTAACGAATACACTTAGTGTTATATATACTGATTGACATATTCCCAAATTTGATTCACAGTAATGCTAGGAGTTCACAAAGAGTTGACACAATTGCATCCTGATTTAGTCACTATTATCGTGCCGCGACATCCGCAGCATGGACAAGAGATTGCTCTAGTATGATTTCCATGCATTCCTTTGCTATATAATAGTACGTTAATAGTCTTGAATTGGAGTCGATACTTCATTATGTATGTTTTTGTCTCTGCATGTTTTCTTTGTTTGATATATATTGATGGCAGTGTTGTGTTTTCCATCCTTTCCTGCTTATTCATAAATTCTCAGTGTCTTATTAGTTTTGTAAAAGGTGGCATCCTGCAGGCATGTCTTAACCATCTTAAAGTGCTTGAGTTTGGGACACAGAGCATGCCTTTTATAGCAGGCCTTGTTTTTGAGTTACACTGCAGATGACTTTGAGTTTTTTGAATTATTGTTTAACTTGACCTAGAAGGGGTTGAATAAAACCAATTATAGTTTGTCTTTAATTAAATAAAACTAATTTATTACTTATCAAAAAAAAAAAAAAAACTAATTTACCAGGACAAACTGAAAAATAAGTAATTGGTACACCAGAATTTTACGTGAAAATTTCAAACAGGAAAATCCACAAGACCTAGTCCAAAGCGCACAAAGCCACTATGAAGGGAGAAAAAAAACTGTATGAGTCCAGATTCCGATCCTAGAATCCCCCATAGTTGATATACCTATGACATCGTTTCCACAACAAGTTCAGACTCTAGTCACCTTCGGAATCACCAGCCCGCTGTCATTCACATTAGCGCCATTATCTACTCTGTAATCCAATTTTCTTCACTAGTGATATGCTTCAAACAGTCGCAAAGTTATGCTTGACAGAGTCTTCATTCTCCATAACGAAGAAGAATCGTTGGTTGATATAGCAAACTTCAGTGATGCTTTGGATGTAACTCCATGCTTTAGTCGACGATCACACAGTAGAATTATGATGGCCATGCTTGACTCTTGAAAGCGTTGTTTCCTTAATTGATGATTCCTCCTATAAAAGAAGGTCCTAGGGCTTGGCCCAACATCAATAAGGTTCTACATATTAACTGGCCTAACATGGGATGTGTATCTGTTCTCACCATAAACACATATAAAATGGTCTCTACACAGGCCACTTCTAATTGGTTTTGGCTTTCACATTTCTCCTAGGCTAAATGCATTAATTAAGCTTACACTATTTTTATAGACGCACTTACCGAAAAGAATATTGTTATAGACGGGCATACTCACTAGGTTTCATTAGCAATATGCTCGTGGCATATGCAATACAACGTGCACATTTAAGGCTGACCCTTGAGGCACAAACCTCATATACCTGTTAAAATGTGGAGCATTTTAACGTGCACATTTAAAGTTTGTTCATTTTTACTCTCTGTTTTAACTGAATATTGTCTCTGGCTACAGGGTCTGCATTTTTATATACCTTTGCCTTAATATTATTATGTAGGGACTGCAGAAAGAAGGGGTGGCTGTAGCACTAAGAACTCGTGGTGAAAAGCTTATTCCAGGAACAAACATATATGTGGTGGACACATTAGGTTTGTATTGATGTTTACATTCTGTTACTTTTTTTTTTTTCTTTTTTCTTTTTTTCTTTTTTAAAAAAGTGCAAGTTGTACTTTTACTCTGATATATGAAAAACTTGAGTCCTGAAATCTTATCTTCTCTCATTAATATTGGCTTCTGCCTGCCGCTTTGTTTTGATATATAAATTATATTTCTACTCGAACTCAAAATGCCTAATTCCATCTATTTGTGTTTAACAAATAGATTATATTTGTGTTTCGACTCCCCCTCTGGACCACCTCATTCTACATGGTCAGCTTGACTTGCTTTTTGCAACAACGTAGTCATTGAGCCTCTTTGTACTTATTGAAACCATATGCTTCAAAACACGTGGAGCTTATGCTTAAGATTTGCTTTGAGGCGAAAGTTAAAGATAGTTTCAATTTACAATCTAGGAATATTGATTTTTTGAATTCACATTTCGGAGTGCACACTTTTCATCGTGTTTTCAGGATTCTTGGGCCTCTTCTAGTATCTTTTAGTGATCTTATCATAATTAGCGTTCCTCAGTCCAAGAGGCAAAATGGCGAGAAAATCTTTCATGGTTTGCATGGTAAAGAAATTTGCCAGTCATTGTAGGTGAATTCGTGGTTATTCATAAAGGATCCAAGTTTCATTAGTTCGGATTTTGTTGGAATGCTTTGGAGGATGCAAACAAGTTTTATAGAAGTTGCTTTTACAGTTCAAATCATTCTTATTGGGAATGGAGATTTTATAGGCCTTTCTAATCCTGCAAACTTTTCCGGGTCATTTCACTGTTCTTATTAGGCATGGAGATTTTATTGGTTTTACAGTTCAAATCATACTTCTAAGCTGGAGTGCCAATCTGTTCAGAATATGGTCAAGAAACTACCTTTGCTGCTGGTTTATTTTATTATTATTATTATTATTTATTACATTAGCTTTGAGTAATGCGACAAGGGTAGAGAAGTATGTATCAAGTTCTCTGTGTATAAAGAGTTGAGTGATACTATGTTAATTAAGAGTTGTGTCAAAATTGGGGCTTTTCTGTTGAATGGCATCAATAATGGATACATTTTTTGGGACGGTCTGTAATTGTCTTCTTCTTCTTCTTCTTCTTCTCCTTCTTCTTCTTCTTCTTCAATTTGCTTTTTTCCCTGGCAGTTGGTGGTTGAGTTAGTTTAGCACTTGTCTTGTAAGTTTTTTGTCTTAGGGTGCATCTTTGACCAGCCTTTTTGCAAGGTATTGGCTGCGCTGTTGTTCTAAGAAACCTCTGCTTGAATGTGCCCCATCATACATGACCTTTGATACGTGAACTTATCTATTTGTGACTCCTTCCACTTCTGAACCAAACCATATTTTATCTCTACGCATGAGTAATGTGCTTTCTAAAAGTATTCATTATACTGCAGGAAAATTATTTATCATTTATGCTATTCCAGACTACAGTAGAAATATGATCCAAAAGAATAAAACATGACTGTTTACTTTCTTTTAATGAATTTATAAAATGAACACCTCACTTATAATGCTATGTCATCTAGAACTTGAAAAATCACTTTTGTCTTAAAAAATAAGTAAATAAGTAAATAAATAAATAAAATTGTAAAGGCACTTCTAAGACTCTGTATCATACTCACAATTCCCTCTACTTTAAAGGAAAGTGGACACTTAGAGAAAAATACATAATCTACAACCTACTTTGTTATTTTCATGCTCTATATCTTACAGTTCAGTTTTTTCTCAGTTTTTTAACTGATTGTTGATGTTCTCAGCAGTGTAGAGGGTTACCAAGAGTAACTCTTTAATTTAGAAGCCTTTACATAATTTCCAAGGAAAGCGTAAAAGACGAGGTTTGCCATAAACTTCTCTTTTACTCTTGTTTGAAGTACCTAGAAATGAGGTGCATCTTTTTTTCTTTTTATCATTCTTCGATATATTCTTTGCACTTATGCATAGTATGAATTTTTCAGTATTTTCAAGATTTGGGAAACTTGTGATCAGTGAAATTGAGGGTAGCCCATAGTTAGTTACAATCTGCCAAAAACCTTATGTTAATAAGATTGGAAGCTGGCTCTAGATTTGAAAATAAAAATTTAAAATAATGAAGATAAATGAAAGTTTGACTGAGGGGAGACCTAACTTGGACCAATGCATACTAATGGAGCAATTCGACCCCCTTTCTGAGTGGGTTGGTAGGTCCCAGATCAGATATGCCACGTCCAATATTTATTTCTATTAATGCCACCTCCAGAACTCTTTTTAATTATATTTTTCTAAATTCTACTACTAAGGTTTGACCCATTTAATAGAGTCAAATTCAGAAGTTTGGCCTAACATATTGACTTCTTTGGCAATTGTTGTGTGAACATAAAAAAATTTGGTTGAGCTTGCCTCGTGCTTGCTAATGGGGAGAGTCAGAAGTTTTTGTTCATATATTTTAGTTAATTTCTTTTTTAACTTGATTTGTAGGTGAACTGAGACACATGTATACATTATCTCCGATAGCTGTAATTGGAGGTTCTTTCTTGCCTGGTTTAGCTGGCCATAATATTTCAGAAGCTGCTGCAGCTGGCTGTGCTGTTTTAACCGGTCAGTGTTTTTGGCCCTGTTGATTTGCTTCATATATTTTGCAAACGTATTATTGTTGAGATTTAAACATATTATTGCTGAGATTTTTCTGCTTGGCTAATTTTCAGGACATCATGTTGGCCACTTTTCACACATGGTATTGGAAATGCAACGGTTAAATCCTTTGTCAGTTCTGCAGGTCTGGGAAACCTCTTCTTGGTTATGCATCATGTCCTTTCAAACTGGATATGATTTGGAGAATCTCTTCTCAATACTTATCATTTTTTTTTAGTTCTAAATGTTAGAGTAATGTTTATAATTTGATACATTCACATATTGTTGTCCTTTGGAGTTAAAAATTAAATTGTTTTTGCCAGTATGGCGGTGTTCACTGATTTAATCTGTTCTAGAAGGCTAAATTTTGTTATATCTTGGAAGCATGAGTTGTGGTTTGAAATTCTAGTATACATATATATTTTTTTATTACTAAAATTCAAGTGTAAACTAAGTTCTTATTTTCTTCACTCAGTTATGTGCTTAGTTAGTTCAACGGGGCCTTAGTCCATTTTATCCGAAAACAAGTCAGTCCAGCACTCGCCTGGTTTGTTTCAAGTTTCTATTCATAACACAAAAAAGGCTGTAACCCAGTGCTGGTTCCTCCTATGCAGGATGCTTGGAGGGAAGACTGGTGACAGACTTAACCAATGGTATTATTTTTTATAGAAAGGAACTTCTCTCGGACTCAAACCTGCATCATCACCTTTGTGTCCTGAGCTTTGGCCCTGTTCTGGTACCCAAGCAATGGCCCCTTTCTGTGTATGCGACTGCTAAAATATTTAAATTATGTTGCCTAATTTGGCATGTCTTGGGTCGACTAGTATGTATGATTTCCTCTTCTTAAAACTTAAAATGCTGGATTGTGGCTTGCTAATGCAGGCTGTTTGATATATATGCTTCCGCAGTTATTTAGAAGTTCAAGTCAGTGTAAATGAATAATTAACACCACATCACAGGAGGCCTCTTTTTTGTATACACTCATTGGATAGGTTTCTTTTTGGAAACTCCTTGGATAATGATTAAAAGTTATTAATTGTGAATCGTGTTCAGTACTTATCAGAAAGGGGGAAATGTGTATGGTTATGTATAAATTAGTTTGTCTTTTAAACAAATTAACTCCAATTTGGGAATTTTATGCCACTCTTATCGTCATTATTGGTTTTGGACAAAGCTCAACCCAACCCTTAAAATCTCTATGGAGCTTAACAATGGTGAATCAAAATCTGAGCAGTGCTCATTCCAAGTTGCGTTATTGTCCAGTTTGGGCTATATGACAAGTGACCAAATTGGATACCCTAGTAGCTGGTAAGATCATTCAGTAGAAAGTTAACGAAATTCTAACTGTAGGAGCTTTTCTATTAACCAAACTATAGAAAACGTTGCTGATCATTACTAGTTCCTTGTATAATTTGACATTTTTTTTCCCTCTTTTAGTTCTCTCTTTCTTTTTTTCTTTTCCTTTTGGTTTTTCCATGAGCGTGATTAGTACGGAAGTTGAAATATCCACCTGGAGGATGTTGGCTTGGTAATCATGTTGTAGTTGTATTAAGGGATACCCTCATCTGTCCAGGTTTCAAGTAAATGGTAGTTCAGGTCTTTTCTCAGCATCTATTTCTTCTGGCACTGATTTGCTTGCTCTTTTCCTTGGGTGGCATTCCTGTGACTACTCATTTTTATGTCTTTTTCTCTGTTTAAACGTTTAACTAGTCAGCTCATTTTACTGTTTTGCAGTTCCATCACTTTGCATTAGAAGATGTCATTTACGATATCTATCAACGATCAACCAGATTGATTTCTCAGATTCCAGTAGCAACCAAACCACCTATAAAAATTTGACGACTGTTGGCTTCAGAATCAAAAGATATATAATACCAGTTTTAGATTTCTTATCAACAGTCAACCAGATTGATTTTCCAGATCTCAATAGCAATCCCAAACCACTTACAAGATCCAATTATTGTTAGCTTCAGAATCACATCACTTTTATGGTGTTATTTCCTCTTCTAGATACATTTATTTGGTTTAGTTTAAATTTGATTTCTGTTGTTAGCGTCTTAGTGAATGAGAAAGGAGCTATTTGTAATGAGATACAAATGAACATGATTCCATCAGCATAACTTATATATGAAGTGGTCAGAGAGAAAAGGGATGATGTGTTAAAAAACCTATACACGCCTAAACCAGGTTACTTATGTTACTTATAAATGGAAAAATACTTGCTTCCTCCTTAGCTATTGTTGCTGTTGGCCTGCCCTTGGATTCAGCTTGAGCTAGGCCCTAAATAAGCTTCCGCTCAAATTTGTGCTAATCTCTACCTAACGTAAACTAAGGAAGACTCAAAACTTCCTGAATTTTCACTTTAATTCATGAAGTACTGCTTGTTTTGCATTTACCAGTCAATAAATAGGCTATTTCGTGGGAGGAAGTCTCAATTTGGAAAGTAGCGGTGGTGGTCATCAACATCAAACATACCATGCAGTTGTAACAATAAATGACACTTTTCTGGTAGTCAAACATTTAATGATAGCTGTCAAAATCCTGAGATTAGTAGATTTAGTGGTAGATAAGACTTATCTAGTGGTCAAACTTTAGAGGTAGCACATATTCATATATGCAAGATTTATTACCTAAGCCTTTTGGTTCAAGGTAAAAAGTGACACCTTTAGGTTTCATTTGGATTGGAGGATTTCAAATGAATGGATTTGAGAGAATTATATCTGTGGATTCTAGATAACAAAGTGTAAGGAGTTACTTAAAAACCATGCCGTCAAAGATTCAAGTTGCACATGATTGTAATAAAATATTTCTCCTGGACGTCTAATCTTACATCATCTCGAACTTTGAAGTACAACTTCAATAGCCAACCTTTTTTAAAAAAAAAACTTGAATCCCTTGATTTCAAAATCCATTCTTTTATTTAAATGGGCCCTTAATTTTCGACGCAAGGTTTTTGATTTGGTAAGATTTCCTCTATG
This sequence comes from Cornus kousa, assembly GCA_025631255.1. Lineage (NCBI taxonomy): Eukaryota > Viridiplantae > Streptophyta > Magnoliopsida > Cornales > Cornaceae > Cornus > Cornus kousa. Next base: position 16,248 of record JAOTQH010231467.1, read on the forward strand.
AATCCAGGTTTTAAATCGTTACTCCTATTGATCCTGCAGATTTCAGGGAAAATGGAACTAAAAGAAGCTCTTAGCAAGCTCTTGAGTAATGCAGAAGTTCTCGAAGCACGCCGTGTGGCTGCAAAACAAGCATTTCAGGCTCTGTCAAGTGGGATTACAGAAGAAATCTGGGGCACACTATATTTTCGTGTTGTAAAGAAAGCATTGTGTGAGAAATGAAGGCTGTTTTGCGACAGATGTAAGAGTGAAGATAAGGTTTGTCTGCATCTTTAGCATTAAAATACTTCATGATTCATTACAATGAATACATCTGAGACCAGTTGCTCTTAAGCTTCGCATCTGGATGATTAGTAATAACTGCACTGTATGAATTTATTTGTTAATATGAAGTTGATGTCTGCTGGACCTTTCAGTTTATAAATCATAATGATGCCATATTGTTCCATCGCCAAAAAAGAAAAGAAAAAAAAAGGTTAACCCAGTGCACTAGGCTCCCGCCATTGCGGGGTCTGCGGAGTGTCATTTGTATGCAATCCTATTTCCTGTGGAGCAATCTTACTGTTACGCAAAGTACTGCCCTCTCATTTCCAAAAGGGTAAAGAAAATGAAAATGAAAAGAAAAGAGAGACACAGGATCGTCTATGGGTTTAATTCAAAACTCCCTGTAATATATGCTTTCTAATCCTTCAGCCCCAGGCCTTTTGGTCAACAAAGGGCATCATGATGTTACTGGTACTTTTTAATGGTAAACTGATGGCAAGGGGGGATTCTGATTCTAGGTTTTATAGTTTTAAGCATTTATTTGACAAAAAATAAAAAAATAAAAAAATGGTATTAGTGTGGTGGTGTGGAAAAAATATATATAGTTCTGGAGGGTTTTGTGGAGTTAACTCTTCATTTATTTTTTATTTTTTATTACGGAGTATTATTAATTTTATACTATACTAACTAAAAGCTACGTTCACATGCCCTACCTAGCCTGCTAAATTGATTGTTATGTTCTTGGTTGAGTTAGCAGGCACTTGTAACATGCGTCTGAATATTTTAGTAGATATTACTTAATAAGTATATAATGTACTTAAGAATATGTTGCCTAATTATTTTATTTTTCTCTCTTAATTCATTGTTTCATATGGTTGGTCATAATTTAATGCATTTTATATTTTTGTGCTTCTTGAAGGACTTTGTTACTATAAACCAGCTCTGTTCTTGAGCCTAATCAAGCTGAACTTTATCTTGTTCAAACATGGTTCATTAAGGACTCAAAATCAAAATATGCTCTCAAACTTGGTTTATCTAAAAGGTGAACAAGCTTCTTAACAAGTCGAGCTCGCATAGATTTGGCCTAAAAGATTTGCTGTCAGTGGTCCAGAGCAAACCATTATGCCAGTCTGCTTGAATCGTGGCTAGTGTGATTCATGCAAACTTCTCAGTATCTATTGGTATAGCATTTCTCCAAAAGTACTTAAAAAAGTCTTTCCCAACTTTTTAGCACCGGCTACATGATACCTGTTGCATTCCACTCAAGGCCATAGCTATCATATATTTACTTATTATCTCAACCAACCCATGTTTCTTTTGGTCTTCCCCTTCCCCTAGCCACAATGTGGAGCACATCACTCTTTGTAGGTTTTCGTGCACATAGCAAACCATTTGAATTGATTCTCTCATTTTCTCTTCCCCAATTTAAAAAGTAATATAATAAAACTAATACCACAATTTACATTCATTTTTTTCTTTGAAGATGCAAAGAAAGAATACATATAAAATATTCATTATTTTTTAAAATTAGTTGTTGGGTGGTAATCTCCAACAACACGTAAAGGGAAGAATGCAGGTTCAGGTTATAGTTAGGACATGTGTGTCAGACTACTAAAAATAAATTAATAAATATTGTTATTTTCTAAAGAGAGTATATATTTTCGTAATTAGTATGAATTTTGATGGAATGCATTGTTGTACAGTGCTACTGCTAACTTGATATTCTGACTCTTTGACTCAGCTGCACTCAAAGCACACAGTACTACTACTAACTTGATAGTGCAGTTGGAATAGAAGTATGACAATCACAGCAGCTGCTGCCTTGCTACCACCACTATAGCTGTTGCTCTAGCATGCTGGTCTGTTTGCAAATCCATGAAGAAGTGGTCTCGAGTCCCTTAAAAAGTTTAAATCTGGTTTCTTTTCAGCCACATGGCAAGAAAAATGGTGCGCCCTTGTACCACCTCTGAGGAAATGGATTATGTCTTGGAAGAGAAACTCATCGCAAAGAATAACCAAAGGACCATCTTTTCTGCGGCCGTACTCTTCGTATGCTTGGTCTAGCAGTTGCCGGAAAACTGGATGGTTCAGGTAATCTGCCTTTATGATAAACCTCCTACCGGCTTCCCCAACAGTCACTGCTAGGTGACCTGGAGGGACATCTGGTGGTGGTTTATTTTCACTAATTCTGGTTAGCTTGCGCCATGTACAAGCCATTTTTTTTAGCTTTACAATGGTGCGGATGTCACATATTGAATGATCTGCAGGGGAAGCCATGAAGAAAGATTTTGAGTGTTTTTGTGCAGGATAATACTGGAACTTAGGCTTGTATTTATCTAACAAACAGCCTCCAACAAGACAATTTTTTCAGTTACAAATCACAACCATCCACGTGATAATCAAATTCTTCTGGAATTTTCAGTAAATGACCAAAAACTCCCAAATTTTTGCACATATGGGATTCCTGGTAAGTGCATTAATTGTAAAATTGTGAGGATGCCTTCCAAATTATTCAGCTATTTGATAGTTTGGCCTTTTGTATTACTAAAATGTCTTGCTTGTGAATGGCGATAATGCCTTCTTGAGTTATATGGGCAGTTACTGTTGAACACAGATGGGTGCACTGGGTTTTACGAGTTGAAGTAACTTGGTTAATGGTTGTACCATTCTGATGGAGTTTCTTAGTTAGTTTCAGATCACAAGCTCTAAAAGAGGTTGTATGGCATATGGAAGGGCAGACACATGCTTTTGTCTTCACTCTCCTTATGAAAAAAGAGAATTTAAGTACTTTAATGGGGAAGTGGTCCTAAACTAGTTGTGGTCACATGAAAGTTCCAGTGTCATTAGATCAGTGGATAGTCTCACTGTGAAGTCCATGATCCATAGAATTTGAAATTTCCATATTTTTATGGTGTTTGAATGAGTTTTTATTTTTGTAAGCATTTGAAATAAGTTTGTAATGTAGTTTCATATAAAAATTTGAGTTTATTTTGTTGCAAGTTTTGGTGTATCTTCTGGGATAGAAATAGAACTAACTTTCAGGATCTTAATCTTATGAAATGATACTAATTTGTAACATATTTGTCATTGGTATTTGTATTGGTGGCTATATTTTGCCTTTATGGGAGATTAAATTCTCCTTGAGACTTACTTAATCAATATACATTTCAAGTCGCATGTCATTTGAGTGGGTGAAGAAGGGTTTTCAAGGTTCTTTTTGTAAAATGATCTTTGCTTTTAGGTAGCTTTTTATCAAAAAGTACCAAGGAATGAACCATTGGACATTTATGAGGAAAAGGTGTCATGTGATGTTCTCTGTTCAGTGTTCTATAGAAAACACAGTTGGACAAACCGAATTTTGTAAAAATATTCTCATGGTATTGCCTTGATTTCAAGAATAAGCTTGAATGGTAGGGAAGAATTGAACAATTGTATTAGATGTTAGGTTTTGTTTCTCCTTTGTTTATTCAACAATTGGGCAGGTGTAAAAGCTCAATTTCAGGTAACATATGTGATCAACTTCTACCATAATTCTTCTTCTTTCTCAATTTTTTATTAATTTGAACTGTGTACTAGTCTCCATTCCAGGTTAAAACCCAAGAACCAGGGTTAAGGGGAGAGAGTTTTCCTCAAACGAGGTTGCTTTATCAGTGATCACAAGGAGTAAGTTTTTCACAGCCTTCTACTTTTTATGTTACTGTTTCCTTTTAAATCCTTTGCTGAATTAGTAATATTATCATTAACTTGAAATCTGATTTATATTGCCTGGATATTGTTTGTCTTACAGTTCAACTCTGAAGACTTCATTCTTACAGAATTCTCCACTCCATGCCTGAGGTGTGAAATAGACGCACCTTAGGCATCCTTGTAGCGGGGGTGTTGGGCATTGAGAAAGACACAAATACAATGAATTCATTTAGCCAAAATGAGGATGCTACCTTGGATGATGGGAATTATTAAAAGAAAAAAGATAAATTATGGATGTGTGAGGGGGACCGTTAGGTATAGGTATAACGCCTATAAATGATAAAATTAGAGAAAGTAAATTCAGGCGGTATGGTTATATTCAATATAGGTCCAATGACGCACCTATAAGAAGAGGAAGAGTTGTTTGTTTAGAAGGTAAATCACAAAGGGTTCACATGGAATGAAGTAATTAAAAATTTACATTTAAAGAGGACATGGTCTATAATAGCAAAAAGTGGAAAAAGAAAATTTAAGTGATCAATATATCTTTATGAGATAAAGGCATGATGATGATGATGATGTTGATGTGTGAGAAGTTATATTTGTTGATTGCATGTCAGTATATGCGTTCATATTAACAAGAGCAGATTATGCATGTCAGTTCACATCCATCCAATTTGGTCACGACTTATCAAATCCGAAAATTGGACAGCTGACGAATCATGTTAGTTCTCTGCGAATTTATACATAAATTAGAGGTCATATTAACAGGGTTTGTTACCCGTCAATTTCAACATGTCAAGCAGACTACAAGCCTACAATGTGTCTAATCCATTTACATCCAAAATTGTGACGCTTCATTATCCTAAAAAGAGATGAATTGTCGCATTCCTATAATTAATGCTTTCCTCACACTATCGCTCTTAGCTCAAGTCGGGGATAGGCTAGTTGAGAATTGATTATCAGTTGTCTTAAAAGTTTAGACTATCTAATAATGACTCAAACAAAATGCTATATATGAAAGCAATTTAGCATCCCTGTAATATTACTGAGAATTTATGTACAAATATTTCTACAATTACATTTTTAGTTAAATATTGGGTAAGTTTAATAAAAGATTTCGAGTCAAAGAGATGAAAGGTCATCATATTCTTCTACTAACTTTGTTAACAACCGGAAGTTTCCTAAACCAAGAAATGGCGACTTTTTCAAAGTCCTAGAGTAAAGAAACGATATAATATATATATATGCATACGAATATATGAATGATCAAGTTGATAATAGAGCTTTTTGAACGCCAATCCCGCCTTCAATCTGTGAAGAAAAATAAAATAAAAAAGCTGTGAATATTTTCATCACTTTTGCCGACAGCGTTATTGTGCCCATTTGCGATTCTTCAATACGACTAGATCTCTCTTTTCCAGTCCTTCAAATTTTGCTATTCCCCTACCATATCGTTGAAGAGAGAGAAATCGAACTTAAGCTTATCATTTGATGTGTTACAAAAAACTAATTACGCCTAATTTACAAATTAAAGTATTTGATCTATTCGATTGCATATCCTTTTACTGAAAAACAAGCATGACTGTTATGTCCAAAACCTTATTAGAAACATAGTTCCAACTAGGGGAAAAAAAAAACTTGCATAAGCACTGTTGAAATTATATGAAATTAAATCAAATAGTTTGACTTTTGTTTTTTTTCTTCTCTCAGTTTCATCATTTTTGGACTTGGCGCTGAAATGAATGTAAAATGATGTATTACTGCATGTTTTTACAGTGACAATTGGCGCAGAGAGGAGAAAAAACTTGGTGATAGTTGTTCAGTTATTTTCAGTGATGGATCTTCCAAGGGTTGGAAGACAAACTTTGCTTCCATATGACTTAAAGTTTTCAGAATCTTTTCCTTTTTGCTGTCCATGAAATGAAAGCTATCAAAATTATGTACTGCTCATTTCAACACTGGGCTCAAAAGTTTGTTAATAAGGAGAATCACAATCATATCTCATTGTTAATATCACAGTTGAGACTTGCATCTATATGCACTTTATTATGATCATACTCTAATAAATCTTTTTTATCATTTCTCTTTATTATTATTATTATTATTATTATTATTATTATTTTGTCACATTTGTTTTTCAGCATAAAAGTTTAATTATATTAGAGTAATATTATGCTTGATCAATTATTATTATTATTTTTTTTTTTTTGTACTTTCAATAGATGTGTCACTGTGATCACTTATCCGTACTAGACAACATAATCTCACTTTCTAAAGTGTTTATATTTTACACACACAAGTT
>JAOTQH010231468.1:0-13736 GCA_025631255.1 Cornus kousa
TATATATATATATATACATATTATATGTATATGCAGCAATCTTTTCCTTGGGCACATGTTCATCAAATACACTGCAAATTAATATGGCTCCGAAGCAAACCAACCTACCTGTGCATTACCATTTTCTTTTCATATTTCTACCTTGGGTGTTTTGAATGTCTTACATCGACCCAACGAAGAACAAATAGGAAGATTTTGAAGGTTCAGGAGTGCCCAAAACTGCAAGTGTGAAGCTATAATTATGGCCAAATTTCTTTCTCTGTGTTTTCCTATACCAGCAGGTTTACCTTTGTCTATGTATTACAAAACACAGATAATCATTGCTACCAGCATTACGGTGTTTATTTTTTATTATTGTATCACATTGATGATAACAGGAGAATCATACTCACCGATGATGTGACACATTACTTAATAGAACAAGTAATGTTCTATCACTTAATCAGTATGCTATAATATCCATGGCCGGAAAAGAAAACAAAAACAAAAAACAAAAAAACAAAAACAAAAACAAATGATTACAACTGTTCTATCACTTTTAATCACTATGCTATAATATCCATGGCCGGAAAAGGAAAAATAAATAAATAAATAAAAACAAATAAAAAACAAAAAAAAAAAAAAAAAAAAAAAAAAAAAAAAAAAAAAAACTTCAGTTAAAAGGCTCAAATGAAATCAACAATTTAAAAAACCAATGTTTTTGTTGGTTTGAGTGGGTTGCGATGCGGGCTTTGTTTGGGTGTTTGCCTTTGTTGTTGGGTTGGGCACTTGGGCCTAAGCCCTTTTAGAATGAACGACTTTGCTGCGAGGCCTCAGAACGAAAGACCACGCGAGAATTATATATGTGGATTCAAATAACAAGGTCTTCGAAATTTTTTTTTTTTTTTTGTCAACGACGGTGGTGATAGAATTCTTAGAGTACTTTCATAATCCAGTTAAATCCGGTGCAATTATCCAACCAATTTTTTTTTTTTTTTTCAAAGATTGTGGTAACGGGCCTCTTAGAGTACACCATAATTTACTACAGGTGACATCCGATCCCCGCTCATCTATGCAATGAACAATTATAAAAAATATATAAACCAATAATCTTGGGGAACGTGAAAAAAAATAATAATAATCTTGGGGAAAAGTTCGAAAAATAAACTCTGTATACCGCTCATTTGGAAGTGGAATGGGAAATTTTGGGCTCTTGGGGTGGTTTTTATTAGAGAATATACTCCTACTTCAGTTATTTGTTGGGCTTGATTTCAAGACAATGAATACAATATCAGGCCCAAATTTACATAGGTTCTAGAATTCAATTACCAAATTTACATAGTTTTTTAAGTGGTAAATTTAGTTTGGGAAAAAAGTCCTTTTGTACGGGAAGATTTTGGGTGAGTCCGACGTATCAGTTCATTCATTCTAACCATGAAAATTCAACCTAGTTGTCCTCCGTACATTGAGAAAAGTAAATGAGCCTAATTCTTTTACTCTATGTGACATGACTCTTCGAAAGTAAGTGAAAATATTAAAATAAACATATTAGTTGAATATGCATTTACAAAAAGATCCAATAATTACATCTATGATTTGAAAATACAGGGAAATCTCTATATTAAACACTATATTATATAAAAATATTATTTTATTTTAAAAAATAAAATAAAAATATTAAATAATACGAATTTTTGACTGCGTCCATGCATCTTTTTACCTAAATTGTGTGCCTGTAGTATAGACAAAGACAATTCCCAAAGTCAAAATTATTCCCACAGTGTTAGGTCATTGCAATGAAATAAATAAAAAGCTGAACTTTCTGCATTAAATTTTCAAGTTCAACCCTAGAAAATTACACGACAGTGAGGCTTCAAAATATATCATGATATTTTTTTCTAAAGATGTGACCAGACCTTTTTCATAGGTTTTGACTTTTAAAGATATGAAAATGAAAGATAACAGAAAAGCCTTAATGATCAAATGGCTCCAAATTAAGTAGTTTATTTAACAAAAATCACCAATTTATACTTCTAATTTAATTAATGTGGTGTATAATATTTTGATATATAATGCCCTACATTTTTTATTAAATACCATGATCAAATTTGAGAATGAAATTTATTTTTGGACATGGCACAAATGATATATATATAGAGAGAGACAGAGAGGATCCGACAAGAATATAGGTATGGCATTAGTGACCTTGTCATCTAAGCCAAAAAAGAGAGGACCCATAAGCTCATCTATATGTTCACATGCGACAAAACTAAATTGAGTTTCCCATTTTCTTTTATTAGAAAGTGATGGTGTATTATGCAAAATCATAGCTCATCTAGAGATAAAAGAGAGACATGGATGATATTTATATGTATATACATACATATATGCATAGAGAGAGAAGGAATGAGGAAGAAGAAAGGGCTAAGTGCTGAAAACCCCCCTGTTATATAGACTTTGTGCAGAACAGGTCCCTATTTTTTGAAAAAGTGCATACAAGTCCAAAAAATTCAAAAAAGGTGCATGCAAGTCTAAAAAATTCAAAAAAGGTGCATAATGGTCCCTCTGACAACTTTTTACGAAAAAGTAAAATTTAAAACCCTATTTTACCCTTTTGATTCCCATTTTACCCCTCACTATTTGTGCATAAAAGTCCCTAGCATTGTGCATAAAATGCCCCCAACACCTATTCCCAATTCGTCTCTCTCCCCTCTCTCTCCCTCTCCATGCATGGCTAATTCATGCCTGTTCCTTCTGTGATTAAAAATGGCAAACATGCATATACAGAATATATATATATATATATATATATAGATACAAACCCAAAGAACCCAACAACAAGAGAAATGTAATATTTATTTATTTTGTAACAAAAATATAATATTTATTTTATTTGTATTTATTAAATTATTATATAAGCAAAACAATATTAGCACCAATTTTGATTAAAAAGGCAAATGTGTGTATACAGAATGTACATACACGCATATATACATATAACCCCAAAGAACCCAACAACTAGAGAGAGAAACAGCGCCCTCCACCAAACTGCCTCCGCCGCAACAAACTGACACGTCGCCTTCAGCCTCTTCTGCCTTACCTCACGCATATAAGCGGCAAGGATCCGAGTCAAATAGCAACACCCGTGGATCTCTACTATGGAGTCTCTGTTGTGCAGTCTAGAGAGAGAAAGGGAGAGAGAAGAAGAGGTCAGTTATGGATCCAAAAACAATTCTCTCTCTACTCATCTATGCCTAGCCGTGACACCACCCATCTGCCTTTTTTTTTTTTTTGGTTGAATCCCATCTGTCTCTTTCTCATATGATATATGATGATGATTATATGTTAATATTCCAACCCATCCCCAAATTACAATGCCCATTAATCATTGATTTAAAAAAAAAAAAAAAAAACCGGCGAATCCGAATGGAAACAACGGCTGAAGCTTGCGACGGCGAACGGTGAACCCGAACTGGAACAGCGGGCGATGAGTTTTGATTTTCTGAACAATCTGAAATGATATGCCGATATGGGTTTTGAACTTTTGATTTATATATATATATATATATATTTATCATACGATAATGCAAGGAGATTAAGTAAACAAATTATTATCTCTTATCCTATGCTTGATAAACAGAGTTCTGAATTTTGTCACGTGAGTGGTGAGTAATTTATGGTCCACCTTAGTATTAGTTATAAAAATATTAAATTTAGTTTTGAGGATGACAATGCATACAAAGTTTTCACTGTTGAAATAAAACTCATGTTGTAATCAATCTCTTTCAGTCCAGGTCAATCATAGGGAGAAATTATTAGATTTATATATATATATATATATATATATATTTATCTACTATGGAGTCTCTGTTGTGCAGTCGTCTAGAGAGAGAAAGGGAGAGAGAAGAAGAGGTCAGTTATGGATCCAAAAACAATTCTCTCTACTCATCTATGCCTAGCCGTGACACCACCCATCTGCCTTTTTTTTTTTGGTTGAATCCCATCTGTCTCTTTCTCATATGATATATGATGATAATTATATGTTAATATTCCAACCCATCCCCAATTTATGATGCCCATTAATCATTGATTTAGACACAAAAAAAAAAAAAAAAAACAACGGCGAATCCGAATTGGAACAACGGCTGAAGCTTGCGACCGCCAACGGCGAACCCAAACTGGAAAAGCGGGCGATGGGTTTTGATTTTTTGAACAATCTGAAATGATAAGCCGATATGGGTTTTGAGTTTTTGATTCTTGCAGCAATAGATAAACTAAAATATATGGATTTTGAACTTTTGATTCTTGTATTTTGCAGTTGCACAGAGGGAGAGGGGGCAAAATATATGGTGTGTGTGTGTAAATGACAAATTTATTTAAATTTTAAAATATAAAAGGGGTTGTTTGGTTTTAGATTTAATTATTTTCAGGTTTAGGTTATTCCAATTTTATATAATTTGAGGTTTATATTATCCTTCTGCCAAACAAACCTCATTTTATATAAATTTGGACAAAATGGTCATTTTACATGCCTGTATTTATAATCATTAATTTATTCAACTGAAATGAGGGTATTATCGTCATTTTACACTATTAGGGACCCAATCGCACCAAATTAATAGTATAGGGGGGTTTTTTACCACACAGGGACTGATATGCACTATATGGATAGTAGAGGGGGGTTTTTTGCACTTAACCCAAAACAAAATTCAAAAAATCTTACGATCGTCCTTCAAGTTTCTAGAACCCTTTTATTTTATTTTCGGTAAATTTGTCTGGACCCATTTTATTTACTGTGGAACCATAGATTTATTATTATTTTTTTTAGATTTAACTTTTGTCTTCTAAATTTATTAATTCAAGTCGAATAAAGAATCTATTTATCATTTTCATCCACAATCAAGGTCAAACAATTCATACAGATGTATACTAAAATTAATAAAACCAAAAAAATAAGCAACAAGAGCAATAGCGCGGACAGAAAGAGATGGAGATAAATTCTCTCCCAGGTGGTTGTAGGTTTAGTCCCTCTAATGTGGAGCTATTCAGTGATTGGAAAATTTTGGCCAAGTGGTAAGGCGGAGGACTACAAATCCTTTTTCCCCAGTTCAAATCCGGGTATCACCTGACTAACAAAAGATTCAAAATCCCTTATTCTGTTATGCTGATATAACTTGCTGAATTATTTCTCAGTAGGAGCAGAGGAAAAAGACTGATTCTAAGCAAGTATTAAAATAAATAAAAAATAACCAACGGGTTTGTGGCTTAGCGGTATAAGGCTCATACTTTTCAAAAAGAGATTAGGGATTCGAATATCAGTGAAGCAGTTTGTGTGAGTTTCCCAATTTTTAAAAAATTAATAAACATCAAAAAAATTAAAAAAATAAAAAAAATTTTAAATGAAAATAAAAAAAAAATAAAAAAACTTTCGGATTGGGTTTGGGTCGAACCCGGAACCAACCTGAACACGGCTGAATTTTGATTTGAACTCAATTTGTAAATTTAAATATCAAGTCCCAAGCACCCCTAGTGGCAACATACTCTGAGAGTATTTATAGACTTTCTCCTCATTAGGGGGCAATGCCTTCTTATTCACTTTCTTCTTCGAGTAATGACTGAATAGCCCCACGGACAAAACCTGCACCCACCTGGCAGAGAATTTATGTCCATTTATCTTTCTCTGTGCTATTGCTCTTCTTGCTTATTTTTTGGTTTTATTAAATATAGTAGACATCTGCATGAATTGTATGACCTTGATTGTGGATGAAAATGATGGAAGGAGGATGAATTTTTGGTCATTTAGTGAAGGGAGGTAACCTTAGTCTAACTTTTCCTACATCCACTTAGCCCCTTTTGTTACTCCCATACCCAATACTGTGGATCTAACAAAAAGCAGAGTGGAATCGGGGCTACCAAAAAAATTAAAAATTTGTGCAATTTATTCTTTTGGGATATTATTTGACATTGAATTTATATGATAATGCTAAAGTTTGTGTTCTCAGCTATAGTGGATTGGACTTGGGTCCTCTCCAGCACTGGCAGGGTCCTCCTCTTGCTAGGGATGGTAAATTATTCCACCGTGTCAGATATTCATCCATCTCTTCTCGCTTAGAACTATTATGGGTATAATTAAATGGTTTTGGGATGGAGATAGGGGTTAGGATTAAAACTCAAACGTGCATGGTTAAGGGGTGGGGATAGAAAAGGTGGCCCCGCCCTATTATAGTGACAAATTATAATTTTATCTTTATATTTTATTTTGTATTCAATAATATTAGATAGATATTAAGCAAATTATAATTTATTCTACTTTAATTACTAAATATCTTTTTGTATTATTTGAGAACTTCTATATATTATTTCAATGTTTTTCTTAAGTTTTAATTGAAAAATTGAATCTTATTTTTATTTACCTAAAATATATATATATATATATATATCACTTCCTTGTCAGTGGACAACTATTTTGGGACAGATAAAATATTATTTATGGGTGAAAATTTATTTCATTTTTTACTTTCACTAAATTTATAATATAGTTATGAAATTACACTTCAAAATCTGTCATCGCCCCGTACCCTCAGGTTTGATAAAATTAACAATAACACCACTACTGTTAAGCATGATAAATGGACCTTAATGCCCTTTTACTCTCGAATTGACATTTTTTTTAAAAATAAAATTACTATTTTAACCTTTAATAATCAACCATCCTCACTCTCTACAATGGAGACCCCCAAAATTGATACAACCAGGCTAAAAAAGGCCACGAACGCAAACACCCAATTGCAGTGGAAGAAGAAGCAGCGATTCAAATTTTGGATGGTATGAAACCCAATCCAATCTCCTCTCCACCGATGAGTTGTTCATCGACTATGTCCCTTCTCCAGTTCTCCTCCTCCACCTCTTGCACCACCACAACCACTTGACGCATAATTCGAACCACCCAGTTACTGATTTTGCAAAAACTTTTCTAGGAATTTGATTACCGGTGGTGGGTCTTCGGGCTCGTTGCCATCGTTGAAGAAGCAGAGGGGAGGGTTTTCGGGCTCGTTGAAGAAGAAGAAGAGGGGTGGGTCTATGGGCTCGTCGCTGTCCAATCGTAGCAATCATCGTTCTCATTATCTTCCTTCTTTCTCTGTGCATCACCTCTCGCGATTGTAAATCCGTCAAGCTGCACCATCTGGTGAAGGTCAAAGCTATTCGAATTCCACAAACCCTAGGGTTCGAAATTGACGCATTGTTTGGTGAAGAATAAGCCCCCGTGTTATATGCTTTGTATGACAGTCTAATATTTTACAAGGGTATTTTAGTATTTTTAAAATGTATGATATTTTAAAATTAAAATAAATTAAATGTTAAAGGACATTCTCATATTTTAAGGGCGTGTTTGGATTTTGATAAGAAATGTCATTGTTTAAAAATGAATTAATTTTTATTTGATTGTCAATGAATCAAACCTAAGAGGTATGACTGTAATTAACCTAAATATCTAGTATACACTTCATTTGTATAGGCCATGGGCCTTTTTGTTCTGTTTTGTCTATTTGGGCTCTAAGTTACGCCCAGTCTAATGTACTAGTTTCTTTTGTGAATTTGGGCTTTATGTCTAGCCCAGTCTGATGAAAATATTTTCACATACCCTGGTGATACCCATATAACATTTGCTTTGCATTCCAAAGTAAATAATAATAATAAAAAAATCTTTGGGCCTAGTAAGGGTATAGGTAAAAGATTTTTTTATGATTTAGGACTTAAATGGAAGAAAAACATCTCAAAAAATAAGATTTGTAAAAAAATCTTTTAGGACTTATTTGTCTTAAAAAATAAATAAATAAAATAAGAGCTTGTGGTAAATTTTAATAATTTATTTACCCAATGACAACAAAATTCAAAAAATCCTCCTTTTAATTATTTATTTTATTCCCAATAAATTTGCCCAGACCCATTTTATTTATTGTGGAGATACAGATTTACTGTTTCTTTTTTAAGATTTAACATTATGCCCGAGATCTATTTATAAAGGAACCATCTGTTTTCTAAGTTAATTCAAAACAAAAGGTCACAAGAGTTTGTGATCTCAGCTACAATTTATTTATTTATTTTTTTATTATAATTGGTAAAAACTCACACAAATCACTTACACGCCAACTTTATTCCTTTGAAAACTTAGAACCTTTCCAATCAACTATATAAAAGTGGATCTTATACTCTATTAAATATAGAGAAATAAGGGTTAGATTATCACAGTAGACTTGTACTGCATAAAGTTTTACTGTTTTTTTGACCTTTGTCATAAACTATTACTAAATGTTTGTCACTAACTTAGTGATTTAAATCAATAAGCATGTACACTTTCAATCAAAGGTCAAAAATACTGTTTATCTTTTTTTTAACACATGCATTTATATATGGACCAAGAGTGATTGCAACCACCTCAAACACTGCTATGTACTGCAAAAATAGAAAATTAATATATACGGTAAATTATTGTTGCCTAATCGACTTTCTCAATTTTGAAATTTGGATATGTTCATCATTGGAAAGCACATTGCATATAAATTCAAAGATATTCATATGACATCTGTGACCAGATCATTGAATATGGTTGTGCGCGCAAAATGTACATCAAAGTGCAAGAAAATGTACATCAAAGTGCAAGAAAATGTACATCAAAGTGCAAGAACTAAGGGGTTTAAATAGGCATGAACTGTTCCCATGGTAGTTTGCCTTTTTTTCGCTTCATTGTAAATGTTGACCATAAGTGTATATGAGATGCCACAACATTCTTGTTCTAGTGCTTGAGTGGTTGTATCTCTCTCATGCATATTCTATATATATATATATATATATTAGCCTGGTAAAAGCAAGCCGTACGGCATCGACAACACAAATGAAGTAGAACCCATACAAGAGTGACAACGAAGCAACACAACCAAAAACAGGCCCCACAACATGACCACCACAACGGATCAGTGCGACGTGTCAACCCTAGGGTTGCCATTTCCAACCAACAGAGCGAGCTGTGACGCAAAAGACTGCGAGTGTGATGAATCCGAAGCAACAGAATCAGCAGACTACGCACCAAGAAGAATATTACCCGCCAAATCAAAGGCAAACTGATTCGGAACCAAATATTCCTTAACGGAACCCTTACTGACTTTAGGCTTCTTACCATCAGTCAAAGATGTACCCGGAGCCACTATAGTATTAGTAAGTCGACGCTTATGGCTAAACCGCACGGAAAGGGAACCCTGACTATGAGAATCCGATGAAGCTGATGCCCGACCCTTACGAGACAGTGCTGGACCTTTACCCTTCAGACCACCTTTAGAGATTTGGTCCCATCGGTCCAAAGGTAACACCCGCCCATTGGCTTAAGAGATCGACGACACACACTGAGCAGGTTCCTCCATGTGAATGGAAGCCACAACACTTTGAGTAGGGGAGGTTGAAACATTAGCAATAAGCAACCCATCGACACTAGCCCCCTCTTGAACACCAATACCCGCCGGAACACCCAACAGAGACCCCTCAAAGGGCTCCTTAGAACAGGCACCAATATCAGTACCAACCCGATCCTCAACCACCACCCTCACAGTTGACAAAGGCCGGTCCACACCGTGAGAAGCCGCAGAAACCAACTAACTATGAGGCACAGGAACAGGTAGCTCACCTAGACCCCCATCAGAATCAATACCCTCCACATAAAGCCAACTGTTAGCAGAACTGACGGGGAAAGAATCATTACGATCACCCCCAAGATTCCAGATATCTTTTCCCAAGTAACCCTTTACTCCTAACCAAAAACCATATGCCATTACATTTCCTTAGGTCCCAGAAACACCATCTGAACAATGCTGCCATTGATGCCCAATAAGCCCACAAGCATAACATAGTGACAGAAGTTTTTCATATCGGACTTGAAGCCAAACCTCCGTATCCTATGGACCCAACAACCGCATATGCCGGCGAAGCGGTTTAAAAATATCTAACTCCACTTTAATACGTAAAACATGACTATCAACCAACAACTGTTCTTCACTCTCCATCATACCCCTATCCCGCAACTCAACTTTCAAGCACCGACCAAAGGCATCAACAAAATGGTGACCAACCATTTCAGAAAGATAATTCACCGAAAAATCACATAATTAAATCCAAAAAGGAGAAAGTTGGAAGGCCGACTCAGACTAAAGAAAACTGTCAGCCCACTCCTTTCAAACTAGCAAATGTCCGTCAAACAACCAAGGACAGCCATGTAAAATCCTAATACAAACTGAGCTATCCGGAATAACCAGTTGGAATAAATTACGGGCAATCTTGTAAACAACAAGGCGAAAAGAGATGGCTTCAGTCTGGCGCTCCTTTGGCCACAGTTTATTAAACAGTCGACCAAATATATATTTAGCACCCACCAACGTAATTGTCTTCGTAGCCCAGACTCTACCAAATAAGCTATTAGAACATAAAGATACCCCTTGAGCAGTATCCTCAGCCAACAACTGAACCAGCACCTACTCCACAGTCATAAGATTTAAACTATTCATTTGAGCAATCAAAGACGTTGTCATCAAGCCAACACATAGAAGAGAAAAATCAAGACTACAAACAAAGACCCACAACTAACGTAGAGGAGAGATCAAAAAACCCAGGCACTCAAGGTAAAAACACAGACTACCCAAAATATATAAAACAACAGGAGAAGAAACTAGAATTCTAGGGAAGACAGTCAACCCATGGGTAGCACGAAACTGAGCCCAACCATATGAAACAAGAAGGGGAAAAGGAAGTACAACTCCATCCACATATACAACAAAGAAAACCACACAATGAAAAACACCCGTACAACAACCCATGTGAAGCCTTGAAACAAGAAAAAAATCTAGAGAATAGGAAAGAGCCACGTAGCCACAAAAGATATCACATCTAAATAAGCAAACCTGACTACGTAATCTCAGCTGCAGGGACAAGGACAGACCCACGTGAAGAAGTGGTCGACTTAACACACCCGACCTGGTCCACCAAAGCCCGACCCAACCACCCAAGATCCACCAAATTTCGACCTAGACACTCCAGTAACACCTCGCCAAACACCGTCGGCAAGGAATTCTGACCAGCCAATAGGACAGATTAGAGATAAAAACCCTGCACAACCAATGCCTCCGATATCCCAACCTTACTAAAGCAAAAAATCCAAGAAACCACCATAACCACAAGAAGAACACCTCACGATCAAATCGAACCCGGAACCGCGAATAACTAGGGACAAGCATCATAACCTACTACAGCAGATTTAAAAACTAAGCAAGACAAGAGAAGATAAACAAAACACTCTGATCACACAGAGGACCTCAGCAAACCTAAGAACTCTCATGAGAGAAAAGCAAATGGAGTGGTGGTGGCGGTTTTCTTTCTACTAAAGTTTACTATATAATTTAACTATTCACATTAATTTTCTTATATATAGATACTTGTGTAAAATAGAAAGGTTGTAATTCTTTCATAACTATCCAGCACCACCCACAAAACATGAATCACAAATTCATTAAATGACTCTACATCACTTATCAGTCTTCAAATCTCTTGTCCAAATGGCAAATTCTATTCAAGGAATTTGAGTTCCAGCAACTTACCATTCTCTTGCAATATCTAATTATGCTTTTTACATATCTATCATTGTTTTATGCAATCAAATTCAATGACGATCTTTGATCAAATTTTAGTCATCTAAATTCGGCCAGCTCATTCCATTGCACTCATTACTTTTCACGCAATTTCAATTTAGCCACTTCCTTTAAAAGTCCATTTCAATTTAGCCAGTTCATTCAAATTTCATTATTTATTGCATTTCTTTTCTTTTAAAAACTACTATAAAAAGTCCTTGCATCCAAGGCGGAAAAAGAATTAAGCCGAGAGTTCTTCCTATTCTCTCTCTTGCACAATCACCTGAAGTCAGTCACCAAAAGAAATAGTTTGGTGTTTAAATCATTTTTTGAGTATCTACATACTCTGACACACCCGCAAACTCAATCGGCCGTGTGAGCTAAAAATGCGAGAACAGAACCACCACCACCAACACCTATCTTCCACAACCGTCGCCACCACTCTGGTTGTTTTAGCCAATGAACCCCATACCTGAAGTTCTAGTGCTCAGTGGTGTCGATTTATGGAGTTTGACTCAACGTAACATGAAACAAACCCATATAATTGTTGACACCTATTTTGGTAATTGGGCTTGGAATACAATTAGGCTAAAATTGGGTTGAAGATGTGTGATTGGACTACAATTAGGCTAAAATTGGACTGAAGATGTGATGTTATTAGTTTGGGCTGAAAGCCATTACTGTTATATATGGATCAAATAATAAACTTGGACTACAATTGGATAGTGATGTTGTAATTAAAGAAGGATTGGATTTTGCATGGATTACGTTCAAAAGCGTTACAGATGGAGTTAGTTTAGATGAGTTGAAGTAACAAATAGATATGAAGGGTATTGCTAATGTATATCGATTAGTTTATTTATTTAATTGCATAATATGTTTATCTATATGATTAGGTTTTTATTTGAAAGCAGTAATTAGTTATTTAATAGAGTTTTGATGTATTTAGAATGCTTATGTGTAGGATTTTGTTTACATTTTATTCTATAAATAATCAAAGAGGCATGCTGTGATAAAGGTCTAGCACCCTCAGAATCATTTAATTATTGTTATTGCTTTCTCAAGCTCCTTCCCTATATAGCATCATTGCTATTTCTATCTATCTTCCTCTCTATTTCAATCCCATTCTATCTCTCTCTATGTCTTCTCCCTATCACTTTCTATATCTATCTTTTCTCCCATTTCTATTCTCAAATTGTTACTATAATTATTCACTGTTAAAATCCTTTTAATTAAAGCAATACTGAACTCACAGAGGAGTATACTTTTTCTCTTTGCATCGCCTGAAAGTCAAAATTCTTAAAGAGACTAATGTTGACTAAACACATTCAAACCACATTGTTGGCTCTGGCATGCCCGTAACAGATCAAATTTAGAATCAGCTCTAGCTAGCCAATTTTAGTGCCTCCTTCATTATTTTCTTTCTGTCCTCATGCAGAGAAACATCTCCCTTTCTCATAACCCATCTATCTTATAGCGGAAGGGGAAAGACCAGCCCTCACCATCACTTTCTATATCTATCTTTTCTCCCCTTTCTATTCTCAAATTGTTACTATAATTATTCAATGTTAAAGTCCTTTTAATTAAGGCAATATTGAACTCACAGAGGAATATACTTGTTTTTTTTTCTCTTCACATTGCCTGAAAGTCAAAATTCTCAAAGAGATTAACGTTGACTAAACATATTCGAACCACATTGTTGGTTCTAACATGCCCGCAACAGATCAAATTTAGAATCATCTCTAGCCAACCGATTTAAGCGTCAACAACAATCATGCAACAGACGCCGACTCGGTACCATCGGTTGTTGGATTTAGAGTTAAGGATTTGGGTAGCAAAAAGATATTGGGGCGTTCATTGATGGAGTCTTGTTGAGAGAGATTAAAGATGAGGTGAGGACACTTGTGCGTGTTAGCGATGAGATTTTCTCGTCAACAGCATTGTTTGTGGTTCAGGCTAAACTAAAAGTCTCATTTACATAAGGGTAGTTTTTTCCATTGTGCATAATTTTTTTGGATTTTTATGTAAAAGTGGTGATAGCAAAAGTATTTTACTAAATCATGAAGAAAGTTTATGTATTTATTATATCAT
>JAOTQH010231487.1:0-13732 GCA_025631255.1 Cornus kousa
CATATTTTTTTTTCTTGAATATTTTTATCCGAAGCCACAGTTAATATTTTTAAATTTTCACTCAATGCAAATGCATTATTATTATTATTTTTTATTATTTTATTTTATTTTTTATTTTTGGCATAAAGTGTTGAAGGATAAATCATTTACTTAGCATATTAACTTACCCATCATTTTTCAACAAATTATTTTGCATATTTCATTCAATGAATTTGACCTAAACCTCTACTAAATACCAAAAATAAAATAAAAAAAATAAAAAAAAATCTTATTTTGGGTGTTTGGTTGTCATGCTCATGGAATGTTTATATTCCTGGCATTACTATACACATAATATTGTTTGTAACATTATGCATTAGTCAAATAACAAAATAAAGCATTTCAACACTTGTTGAACACTAATAAATCTGATAAGTGCAAACATTTTAAATTTTAAAGAACCTTTAATGAAAATATTATAAAAATAAAAAGAATAAGATGAATTTACTAGAATACCATGGACCAAGATTTGGACAAACAAAGAATCACACGACTGACATACAAAACCAATAAGTATAATTTGAACCACATATACATACTGTAGGTGTAAATTTTCTCTCAACTAACAATAATTAAGAGAAAAAATAATTAAGAGAAAAAATACAACTCACTCAAATAATAATAATAATGAATAAGAACTTAATATAGAGAAGCATAAAATTGCTTGATCCATTTATTGGAGGTCTAGACCTCTATTTATACACAAAGAGGTGGTAGAATTATGGTAGGAATCGCATTGCTTGTCCTCCAATTCTTTCCATATACAATATCTTTTACTAATAAAGTTCCTTCCTTTTATTACTTCTTTCCATGCCAAACTTTCCTTGTACAGAACTTGCCTTCTTTGTTAAATCCTCGATGTAGTAGGATTGGTCTAATCTAGAAGAGTATTTGGGCTGAATGTATCCGGTCCAGATGTCTTTGTTGATGGGCCGAGAGCTCGTTCTCAATGACTTTGGGCCGCTGGTGTCTTTATCCGGACTTGAATAAGGTTGGGCTCTTGGTGACCCATCAAGAAAATAAAAATAAGATTTATATTGTGTTCATGTGGTTGATTCTTACTGGAGGGGAATTTTTCCCTCCACACTTTGCCCCTAATTTCCTTTTTTAATTGGGCTATGGCTCCTAATTAAAAGGGAATAAAGCGGTATAGTTTCCAATTTCGTAAGAGGCATTTTGAGGCATGACTATGGACATTCTGACCAAAAGGCTCCTTTGTTATTTGCTTTCGGTTTCACTGCGTTTATTGTGCTCTGTTGCTTCAACGCGATTCCAGGTTAGTTCCTTATCTTCTCTTCTGATTTCCTTTGCACTATGAGCTCTTCATCCACCCATAGTTACATAGAAATCATGGATTTTGAATCTACTCCCTTGTCGTCGCCCACTCTTCTTAGAACTTATCCCCTTAGGGTTTCTAAGTTCCCTGAATCTGCAACTAACTCAGTCATTCAGATAAATGATTCCTCATCCCAAGCAGAGGTATCTACTTCGGGGTCAAATAATGTTCTTATAGAGGAAGAGAAGAGAATAATTTTGTCTATTCGGCGTATTAAATTCACCATTGACTCCGTAATGGGGGAATTTGAGATTCCCGAAGGAGTAGAGATTGTCGAATACTCCGAAGGTGTTGACTTTAGTTCCGGCGAGGGCGTCAGGGAAAACGAACTACTCTTGTCGGTTGGGCATTTAAACGCTCTTTGATTTTTGCTTCACCCCTTCTATCACTTAGTTTTTAATAAGTTAAGTTTTGCCCACCTTCAGGTAAACCTTAACTTTTTTCGGATAATTTCGGCTCTGTTGGTTCGCCGAAGGTTAGAGAGTCTTGACTTGACTCTTGCTAACCTACTCATTACCTACACCATCGCCAGGCATGGGACCGAGCCTGGCAATTTCTATTTTACTTCCCCTCTTCAACAGAGGATATGTACAGACCTCCCTTCCTCCGAAAAGAAGTGGAAAGAGAGGGTGATAACAATAAAGGGGAATTGGGTTGTGTCTCAATCGAGCAAACTCCCAATTCCACTCAAATTTGGGAAATTAGGTATAGAGTATTTGTCTTCCCTTTATACTAAGTGTTCTGGTTGTTTCCCATGTCAGGTCTTAACTTTTCGTAACTGTAAATGCAGGAAAATCTCTCAATCAATTTTGACAGAATTTCATTACATTTCCAATAATAATCCTCTCTTTTTCTCTATCCTTATTGTTTATTTATAAGCAATTACAAGTGTTATAAGAGTGTCGTCACTTGTCTTCTTATGTTGGGCTCTTAGCTTCGGGCCTCTTTTCTTTTGGGTCTGACTTCCCTCAGTGGATCTCAGATGTTGGGCCCATTCTATAATGTTCTGGTATGGGCTGAGTCCAGTTATTCGACCCAATGTCCCTATTTCCGGTCATACCCAGCACATGCTGTCTTTGGTATCCTCAACTGCCCCCATAATTACTCCCTAATAAATTAGGGGGTAATTATTAATGGCTGCTAATCATGACTTGGCGGCTCAAGAAGATCGCATGGAAAAAATGAACGGTTAGATCTGGAACCGATCTTTGGAATTCTTAAGCTCCTCGTTTCCCTAACGTCTCGGCCTCCGGGCCCACTTTGCCTTTATAAACTCCACAGATGCACCATCGATCCTCTTTACCGTCTCTATCTCTCCTTGCTATCAATCAGATCACTGCTTTCCTTTCTCAAAACAATTCAAATTTCCTCTGATGAACTCTTGCAAAAGCTTCCCAATTTTCAGCGATCTTGCAGTGCTCCTTACAATTTGCATTCTTTGAGGTTAATTCCAATTCTTACTTCTCTTTTTCAGAGATTTCTCTCTCTTTCAAAATTTTTGTTTACTTCCATCATGCCCATCAATTTGGACATCCTTCATATGAGACTTAATCTTCCTAGTAACATTTTAGTTAGGGAATGCCCTAAAGATGTAAATATTAGGACTGGTGCTGGACTTTTTCTCGGCGAAACCCACTTTTCTCTTCTTCACCTGAACGTCATTAGATTCCCTCTGCACCCCTTTTTTAGTTACGTTTTCAATATATTAAAGCTTTCCCCCCTTCAAGTAAATCCCAACTTCCTTAGGGTTTTATTCATTTTGTTGCTTCTAAACCGTGACAGAGGCCTGGATCTTGACATTATAGATCTTCTCCTCTGTTACAAGGTCAGTAAGATACGGCTTGAGGACTTGTATTACCATTTCATCCCTATTGAGTAAAGATCCATATGTACGGATAAACTCAATTCTGAGAAGGGTTAGAAAAATAGCATAGTTGGTGTTAGGGGTGTTTGGACCTCTCCTGCTGCAAAGGATTACCCTATTCCAAACGCCTTTAATGAGTGTTCGGTCTCTTCTTATAAAAAATACAAAACCCATAAAACTAATTATCCTTGTGAAATTTGTGTTCCTCGCTTCTGCACTTTCTTATGTCATTTCCTAAGCATCCCTAGTAATGATTTGAGCTACGGTGTTTGCAAGGATAGGGTTAATTACCTGAAGAAGTATATTCTGAACATCGTCCCTTCCTGCTCAGATCTCCTTACTTCAGATAACATTACTGCCCTCTTAACCCTCGGCAACGCAATGAGTCAACTCAAGATCCCTTCCTTCAGCAAGAAGAAAGATCCTCCGAGGACTACCACTGCTCCTGCGGCAACCTCCTCTCCAGCCTCAGCATCTTCTTCTGCCACTACATCCAGTACTACTCCTAACAATTTGACCGTGGTAACTGCCAACCCGATTTCCAGAATTCCACTCATTAATCCGAACACAACTTCTCAAGTCAACAACCCTCCTGCCACTGTTGCTGTTAGGGATAAAGAACGAGGGAAAAGGCCCCAGCCTGACTGTTCATCTAGCCTTGATGACATCCCTCTATCAAGAAGGGTGTGAACCTCTGGGCCGAGCGTGCCCATGCCTCCCCCAGCTAGACCTCCTGCCCCCTCTGGGTCTGTCACGACCACTATTCTGCCTCCGTAATGGTATCATGGTCTCCTCAGCTCGTCCAAACGGATGGGTCAACCGTAAAGCTGAACGAGACCATGTTCAGGGATGGTCCGACCGCTATGGCATATTACAGGAACATGTGGACCCTCAAAGACATTGAGGTGGCCAAAGGCCTATCTCAGAAGGAGGTTGTGGAGGGAAAAATCTCCCTCTAATGAGAATAATACACGTCATCACAATATAAACACATCCGTCACAAGTGTCAGATGCCCAACCTGTTCAAAGCCCAGTCTAAGCTTGTTGATGGCCCAAAGACATAGTCACTAACCCAAGATCATAGCTAGCTGATCCCCATTATCGTTCAAACTCGAAGCAAGAGATCAGCCCATTAGCAAAGACGCATGGACCAGGTTGTGTATGGCCCAAATCTATTAAAGGCAGATTAGTCCTATTAGATGAAGGAATCAACAAAGAAGGAAATTATTGTACAAGGAAAATCACATAAAGGAAAGAACTCTATCTGTAAAGAATTTTTGTATGGAAAAAATTGGACGACAAGCAATGCGAGTCCTACCATAATTCAACCAAACTTTTGTATATAAATAGAGGCCCAGACCTTCAATAAAGGGATCAAGCAATTCTATGCTTCTCTATACACTGTTCTTATTTATTCTTTTGTTCGTACTGTTTTTTGAGTGTGTTATTTTATTTTTCTCGATCATTATTGGTTAAGCAAAATTTTGCACCTACACTTTGGCACCGTCTGTGGGAATCTCGTAGAAAAAGATACTCCCACGTCTGTTTGAATTTTGTTACCACCATCTGGAATGTCGAACGGAGGATCTTCAGCGGATCAACAGACGGAGTTCATGCAGAAGATGCGGAAAGAATTTCTGCACTAGTTTTAAGTACTTTGCCAGGCAAACAAAGCTAGTGTAACCTATATTGCCTTACTTCAACATCAGAATAACACTCTTCAAACTGCGATGGCTCAATTGGTACCACAGCCACTACCGGGGGATACTGCAGCACCGCCCCCTAATCAAAATGTCCCTCTTCTAGTCAACGAGCCTCAACACAATGGGCCATGACCCAATAAAGCTCAGCTTAATGAGGGTCAGCAGCAACAGAGGACAAGGACTGAGGCAGTTGCCTAGGATAACTTCCCTCGTCGCACGTAGGATGAGCAGGCCGAGTCTAGCCGTAAGGTTACAGTATGGTCCAATGGTATCCCAGATGGCGCTGGTGTATAGGATACCTTTGATGAAAAAAGGCTCTTGAAGATTCAAACACCAGCTGAGATGGCCAGAGAGCACAAGAACTCTCTAGTAAAGACTCCTTTCACTGACAATGTGTATATGGTTGAGAGGCCCAAAAAGTTTACCATGCCTTCCTTTACTCAGTTTAATGGTATGGGAGATCCTTCTTGCCACCTGGATCACTATGCCCATAAGATGGCTCTAAATGACAGTAATGATCCTTGGCTATATCGAGTTTTCCCTACCAGTCTGACAGGAGCTGCACTAGAATGGTTTAAGAACAGGCCACATAAGTCTATCCTGAATTATGAGACTCTGTGCACTATGTTCCTAGCATAATACTATGGAAATAAGAAGAAAAAGAAGAGTATAGCCAACCTCTTTACTATAAGATAGAAGAAATAAGAGTCATTGCAGGATTTCCTGTCCAGATTCAATATGGAAGCCTTGAAAATAACAGATTGTCACCCTGCAACTGCTATAGAGACATTCAAGCTTGCAGTGATTCAGGGGACAAAGTTTCATACTTCCCTCGTTAAGTATTCTCCTCCAGATATGCAGACTCTCAATGCTAGGGCCCAGATTTACATCCGACTTAAGGAGAATATTGCCCATCGAGCATAGCACGCCACCCTCGTCACAGTGGAAAACAAACCTCGAGAGAGAATTCTGAACTCAAAAGTCCAGAAAATCCAGCGCACCTCAACGCCAATCCCTCATTCACCTGCAAAGAGACAAAGGACAGAGGAAAGGGTCACACCTCTCTGCACTAACTTGCCCGACTCTTCCAAGAGAATAAGAAGAAGTTCACAGCCTCGCAGCCAATAAAGCAACCCTTGGAGCAGAGGGATCAAACCAAACATTGTGCTTATCATCGGGATTATGGGCATTCGACCAATGATTGCAGATCCCTTAGGCGACAAGTGAAGAGCATAATAGCTAAGGATAAGTTGGCAGATTACCTTACCACAAATGAGTACGTGAAGCCCCGCGAGGTTAACCGTCGTAAAATAGAGGGCAGTTAAGTAAAGGTTATTCATGCAATACATGGCAGGTCTGAAGATGATCAAGAGTTTGAGGAAGTCTACAAATCCAAATTGAGGGTAGCCCATAAGCTCAGAAGGCTATCCTCGGTCAATACTATCACCTCGGGCAGCATCAGTATTGGGTTCGGCAATAGTGACTTGTCCAGGGTTCAACTTCCCCATGAAGATCCACTGGTCATTAGTCTCTTAGTGGCAAACTGCGTAATAAAAAGGGTCTTGGTAGATCCAGGAAGTAGTGCAAACATTATCACCAGGACAGTCTTTGAACAACTCGGAGTCCCATCATCATCAATCTGACCTACCTCCAGTCCTCTGATGGGATTCGATGGTACGAAGGTGGACCCACTGGGGGTAGTCGATTTGTTTATCACCACATCCAAACGGACGTTGAAGGAGAATTTCATCTTGACAGAAATCTATCCTTCATACAATCTTATCATGGGAAGAGGATGGATCCACCGAATGAATGGAGTTCCATCCACCCTTCACCAGGTGATGCGGTGCTTATCTCCGGATGGTAAGGAGGTAATTAATTTATGGGGGGATCAAGTTACAGCAAAAGAATATTATATGCTGACGTAAAATGAAGCAAGGAAGGTTGCTAAACCATCTCAATCAAATATGACTCCCAGAGACACAACTAAATAACAATTACAGAGCTCTCTGCCTAAGTACCTTAAGGCAGAGGAGGACTGAAGCTGTAGAGCCAACTGAGGGACCCCTCGGAACCATAGAAGTGATCTTCAATGACCCTCAGAAAGTCACTTATATAAGCTCTTCTTGCACAGCCGAAGAAAAAGAAACACTAATCAATGTCATTCAATGTAATGCAGATGCTTTTGCTTTGGACCATTTAGACATGGCAGGGATTGATCCCTCAGTCTCCTGCCACAGCCTGAAGGTTGACCCGTAGTTCAAACCAGTTAAGCAAAGGCACAGAAGGTTTGCTCCTGAGTGCAATCACATTATAGCTGAAGAGGTGAATAGGCTATTACAAACAGGGTTCATCCGAGAGGTGTAATATCCGCAGTGGCTTTCAATCACGGTGGTTGTTCAGAAGAAGAATGGAAAGTGGAGGGTTTGTGTAGATTACACCAACCTTAACAAAGCTTGTCCTAAAGATAGCTTTCCTCTACCCAAAATAGATTAGATAGTGGATGCTTCTACTGGTTACGAGAGGCTTACATTCCTTGATGCGTACTCGGGGTATAACCAGATTCCAATGAATCCGGAGGATGAGGAAAAAACTGCCTTTATTATAGAAAAGGACACTTACTGCTACAGGGTTATGCCCTTCAGGCTAAATAATGCTGGGGCCACTTACCAACGACTTGTTAACAAGATCTTTGGCAATTTGTTAGGAAAGACGGTAGAAACTTATATTAATGACATGGTAGTTAAAAACGTAAGGAAGGAGGATCATCCGAAGCATCTCTAGGAAGTATTTGATACTCTAAATAAGTACAACATGAAGTTGAATCCCACCAAATGCTCCTTTGCAGTCTCTTCAGGACAATTCCTTGGCCATATTGTGAATAAGAGAGGGATAGAAGTAAGCCCGGCTCAAGCTAATGCACTAATACAAAATCAAGAACCAAAAACCCACAGAGAAGTGCAAGTTCTAACCGGCCGAATTGCAGCTCTCAGCCACTTTATCTCTCGATTATCCGATAAGTGCAAACCATTTTTCAATGCCATAAGATCAAATAACAAAGATATATAGGGACCTCAGCAGCAGGTAGCTCTCAATCAATTGAAACAATACATGGCTGAACCTCCGATGTTCTCCACTCCAAAATCTGGTGAGACTCTTATCCTGTACTTGGCCATCTCTGGCATAGTGACAAGCGCAGTGTTAATCAGAGAAGAAGGAAAGAGTCAGTACCCAGTCTTCTATGCAAGTAAGATGATGACAGATGCTGAGACACGATACAGTAAGTCAGAGAAGATTATCCTAGCATGTATCTATACGAAGAGAAAGCTTCGGCATTACTTCGAATCTCACAGCATCATGGTACTCACCAACTACCCTATACGGGTTATACTATCTAAGCTAAATTTATCTGAAAGAATTACCAAGTGGGTTATTAAGCTCAGCTCCTTCGACATAATAAATAAGCCGAAGGTATCTCATAAGGGACAAGCACTAGCAGATTTTCTCTTAAAATATAAGGACAAACCCGAAGAACCAGAACTCCCTGAACCACTTTGGGAGCCTCGGGTGGATGGCTCCTCGAATAAAGCAAGTGCAGGAGCTAGAGTACTTATATCAACACCCGAAGGCACCAAGTTGCAACAATCAATTCACTTGAATTTCCCAGCTACTAACAATGATACTGAATATGAAGCTCTACTTGCTGGACTTCAATTGGCTAGCCAACTTCAGGTATGGTGCTTAAAAGTTTTTAGTGATTCATAACTTGTTATCAATCAAGTGATAGGCCAGTATCATCCCAAAGAAGAGTGAATGAAGGCATACAAAGAAGCTGTAGAGAGTGCTGCTTGAGGATTCAATCAAATCAAGTTTTTCCAAGTTCCTCATACTGAGAATGCCGAAGCAGATCAATTGGCTGCGGCCATATCATCCTCGGACGAAGATTTGGTTCAGATTGTGCCGATTGATGTCCTAGTCAAGCCCAGCATTAACCCACAGTAGGATCAATAGGAGGTAATGGTGGTTCCAGTCATTCCAAGAGAAACATGTTGGATTGATCCATTAGAAGCCTATCTCAAGCATGGGACTCTTCCAAATTAGAAAGCAAAGGCAACGAAGCTCATACTTGTCGCGGCTAAATACGCCATCATTAATAATCAATTATTCCGGAAGTTATTCTCGGGTCTTTACCTGAAGTGTCTGAACCCCACTGAGGTCCTCGTGATTTTGAAGCAGATTCATGATGGAGATTGTGGCAACCATTCTGGGGGCAGATCCCTCGCACATAAAGTCCTAACTCAAGGCTACTTCTAGCCATACTTGGCTCGGAATGCTGAAAAGTATTCAAGGAGATGTCACAAATGTCAACACCACGGTTCGATGAAACATCAGCCTGCCAAAGACTTACACAGAATGGTAAATCCGTAGCCCTTCGCAGAATGGGGCATTAATGTGGTGGGTCCTTTACCCAAAATCGTAGAACAAAAGGAACACGTGTTACTCGCTACGAATTACTTCATAAAATGGGTGGAAGCCGAGGCTTACTCAAGTGTGACCCACGAGTAAGTAAAGAGCTTCATTTAGAATAACATAATTTGTCGGTTTGGGGTGCCAAAAGTTATCATGATGAACAATGGTAAAAACCTCGACAACAAAAGTATAAGAAAGTTCTTTACCGAGCACGGAATTATTCAAAAATTGGCTGCAGTTAGTCATCCACAAGGGAATGGACAAGCTAAAATAACTAACCGAACCATTTTTAGCTGCTTGAAGAAGAAGTTGGAGAAGCTCAAGACAAAATGGTACGAAAATCTCCCTCGGGTGCTTTGGGCGTACCGAACCACCCCACGGCGGCCTATGGGAGAAAGTCCATTCGCTATGGCCTATAGCTCTGAAACAGTCATTCCAACAGAATCAGCAGTTTTGACCCTGCAGACATCTTTACTCCTCGAAGGGAACAACGATCAGCAACTCGAGCACAGCCTCGACCTCTTGGAAGAAAAAAGAAATGCCATAGCAATTAGGCTTGCTTCAACAACAGTTGCGCAACAGTTATAACAAACGCGTCAGAGCTAGAAGCTTTATCATAGGAGATTGGGTTATGAAGCAAGAAATAACTCATGTCAAGAAATTAGAACCTAACTGGACCGGACCCTACAGAGTCATCGACGTGATAGGAAAGGGAGCTTACCGATTAGCTGAAATCGATGGATGTCCAATTGCGCGTCCTTGGAACACGATACACCTCAAGAGGTATTTTTATTAGACAAATTTGTCAATTTAGTAAGAAATTCTTTACACAAATAAGGCTGCTTATAGCCAGCCACAGTCGTTTTTGTAATTATATCCCCTACGCAATGCTTTTATAATATTCGATGTGGGTCACCATTTTGCTTTATATATCTATTTCGTTTCATAAAAAGGGGGCAGATACTAGTACCCTACAACAATTTACAATTTTTTAAACAATTTTTACAATTTTATGCAAAGAAATGATGTCAAAGAGACAATCTAATTTTTATAATTTTATGCAAAGAAATGATGTCAAAGAGACAATCTAAACAAAGCAATGTTCAACAGTTGCTTATATTCAAATACACAAAAATTACTTTTACTGTAGTCCCACATCGGTTAAAAAGTATTATTTACACTCTTTATATAAAGGGATAATGAGGTATTCAAGTGCACTGTAAGGGAGCTCGTTGATAATAAGGCCTGAGTGATGATCAAAGCCAAGATATCAATGGGCATTTCATATAGTAACTCTTTTAAGAAAGCCTGAGTTTTTGGCTCTTATTTAAAAGCTCTAGTTTTTATCCCACGTCAAGAAAAAAAAAAAAAAAAAAAAAAAAAAAAAAGAAACAAGTATTGTTTATGCCCCTTAATATATGGGAGTATCAAAGTAGTCGGGTACAGTGTAAGGAAGGCTCACTGGTAATGACACCGGCCTAGCCCATTACCAATTGCATTCCTTACACTAAACCTTTTCCAAAGTCCAAATTACTGGTCTATATCTTTAAAATTCTAATCTTTGTCCCACATTGATTAGAAATAAAGAGAATATGCAACTAATATATACATGTGTTAACACGTCAGAATGCCACAAAGAGAGTCTCCGTGGAGGGAAGTCTCTCAAACAAACAAATGAGAGACATCCTAGTCACGGTGAATCTTTTTCGTGGCTTCTTGTCACTTTTTACTCCTCGGCATCATGGTGAATGAAAATTCCTCTCAGGCTCAACGCCGAGGAATAAATATGCCTCGGACTGCAAGTATCTAGCTCAGCAAGGTTCCTCTCAGGCTCAACGCCGAGGAATAATTCACTTCGGACCCCAAGTGTCCAGATCAGCAAAGTTCCTCTCATATTTAGCGCTGAGGAATAAAACGCTTCGGACCCCAAGTGTCCGGATCAGTAAAGTTCCTCTCAGGCTCAGCGCCGAGGAATAATTTGCTTCGGACCCCGAATGTCCTGCTCAGCAAAATTCCTTTCAAGCCCAACGCCGAGGAATAGAACGCTTTGGACCCCGAGTGTCCGACTCAGCAAAATTCCTCTCAGGCCCAATGCCGAGGAATAGAACGCCTCAGACCCCGAATGTCCGGCTTAGCAAAATTCCTCTCAGGCCCAGCGCCGAGGAATAAAATGCTTTAGACCCCAAGTGTCCGGCCCAGCAAAATTCCTTTCAGGGCCAGCGCCGAGGAATAAAACGCCTCGAACCCCAAGTGTCCGGCTCAGCAAAATTCCTCTCAGGTTCAGCGCCGAGGGATAATTCGCTACGAACCCTAGGAATTCGGTTCAAAGAGCTTTGGATCTTAAGTATCCAGGTCAGAATACTGCCTCTCGTAATCAATGCTGAGGAAAACATTTCATGGGTACTTTTTTCACAAGCCCTGACACTAGTGAAAGATCCATTATACATTTATCCCACATCAAAAAAAAAATATATATATATATATATATTAAAAAGGAACAAGTATACATATGTATACTCCATACAAACCGATGGCAAAAAAAGTTCCCTTGACAGTTAAATCACTTAAGGAAAAGGCCACCCTCAGATACTAGATAAACTGTCAAAGGGGATCCCTTCTTCATGCCTTACTATTTTTGCTTCAGACTACAGCAAAGGATGAGCCCTCAGACAGGATAAGATGCTTCTTACATTACCATTCGGTTAAATGTTTGTAACATTTAAAGCAATCATTAATATTCAGCAAAAAAAGTTACGGTACCAAGGCCTGGAAAAAGTTAAATTATCCTGAAAGTAATGTTAACAAAAAATAAATTACACGATTCTACTTCCTCTTCGGATCAAAGGGAGTAGAATCAAAAGCATCCACCACAGTGGGACTTGAAGTAGGAAGAGTTGAAGAACTAAGAGCTACAGGGGTTGATGAGCTTGGAGGATCTTTTGGATGGGCCTTCTCCATTTTAGCAAAAAGAACCTCAGCCTCCTGAGCCTTCAAACCCTTATCATAAGGAAAGGACACCCCCATGTTTCCATCAAAGGCATCAGGATCCATCATTTTAAGGCCTAACCCTTGGTTGAAGCTGGACCGATACACCTTTGCACTGGACAGGCGCACAAAGCATTTTAACGTCCCACATCTGCCTCCCAGCAGTGATGCAAGTATTGATCGCATCGGTTAATCGCTGCACTTTGGCTTTAAGGGAACCCACTTTAGCCTCAGCAGTGGTCAGCTGCTTCTTATAAATATCCCTAGCATCCAAAGCTATCTTCAAATTCAAGACAGCATTGGAGGCTTTCTTCTCAGCATTGCTGAGGTCCTTCTCCAGCTTCTTGATTCAGAGAGATTGAGCCTCAGTTGTGGTGCATAGGGCCATAGGATGATACAGACCCTACATTAACAAACAATAGAGATAACAATGTAAGGGAAACAAATTCAAGAATTGAAGAAAACAAGAATAAGGGAGAAATAAACCTCTATTACACGAACAGGGGCGGAAGGAAATAGTTGTTCCAATCCCATCCTGCCAATGATCTCCTCATCTTTGGGGAGCCACATTCCCTGAGCCACTGTCAATACAACAGAAGGATTAGTAATCATTGAATCACCAGAATGATGAACCGATCTATCAGCCCTAGAGAAAGAGGGTGTCCA
The DNA here is from genome assembly GCA_025631255.1 of Cornus kousa. NCBI lineage: Eukaryota > Viridiplantae > Streptophyta > Magnoliopsida > Cornales > Cornaceae > Cornus > Cornus kousa. The sequence continues at coordinate 13,064 of JAOTQH010231487.1, forward strand.
AGGGGTTTTGGTTTCAGCCAGAACATATGCTCGAACTTCCTCCTCTGGCTCAGTCTCTTTGGTTCTTTTCCCCTTACTCTTAGAAGGGGTCTTTCCCTTACTAGAGGAGGGAGGATTAGGTAAATTCTTCTTCAGGGGAGGTTCCTCAACCTCTGTTTCATGTTTAGTTGACCTAATGACCGCCAAAGGTTAAGCTTCAGTGGCTTTCTTTTTTAAAGTTTCAGCTCTCTGTTGTTCTTCTTCAGTCATTGAAAAGCTATCAAAGATTGGTAAAGATAGATCCATGAGGTCTGCAGTTTCAGCTTTGGTGGCGATTTCCTTAAAGGTTAGCCGAAGTAAGCAAGTTTTTAATAGAAGGAGGCTCAAACCAAACTTTCTTCTCAAGAAAAGAGAGTCTCTTTTAGGAAATGGAAGAAGGGAATGTCACTGAAATAAGGCCAAGAAATTCAAAAGTATACCAAAAAAATAAAACTTGGTAAGGGAAACAACCATACCAATTTTTATGTAAAGAGGGGGCATATTCTATACCTAGTTTCCCAAATTTCTTGGGGATTGGGAGCTTGCTCGATTGAGGCACAACCCACTTCCCTTTAACGATTATCATTCTTTATTTCCACTTCTTTTTAGAGGAAGGGAGGGGTGTGCATATCCTCTAATGCGAGGGAGAAA
>JAOTQH010231497.1:0-13732 GCA_025631255.1 Cornus kousa
GTGGATGGGAGAAGATAATTTATGGGAAAATGATAGTAAAACTGAGCACCACGGGGGCTAATATATTGTAAAAGTGAAAGAGGAAGAGTAGTGTGGTTTTTCTTAACTAAAAGTGCTCTGTAATTAATAAATCTTTGATGTAATGATGCTATTTGCTAAAATTAAATCACAGATAGAGTGAAAATTCTCCAAAATTCATCTTTAGATCTGATCTTGGTCTTATCATCAGTCATTTCTTTTGTAGGACAGAGAGAAAAAGAGAGAGAGAGTGTGTCAATACAATCTGCAATAATAAAGAGAACAAGAGTTTCTTGCAACTTGATTTTTTGATTGAATTGGAGAGCAAAAAGGATTGCACAGCGAGGATGACGGTGACTACAATAAATTTGACAAGGACGACGGCGACCAAGGATTCTAACTGGACTATTCTTACTAGAGATGCAAGGACGTGCGACGAGGGTCTGTTCTTAGTTAAGAGAAGTGGGTCTGAACTGAACGGCAGTGAAGAGGATTGAACGGAGATGCATTGTCTCTTACCGATAAGGACGACGGCGACCTGAAATGGTGGGTTCTGATTGGCAAGCACGTTATCCATTGCCGGCGACAAACAATTTTATCTTATGGGTTTGAGAGCTGTTGAAAAAGAGAGGTGAGAGAGTAAAGTTGTGTACCACAGAGAGAGGAGATGAGATGAGATGAGATGATATTAGAGGGTAGTTGGGTCATTTTGGGTGTGGATTAAAATATATCTTAGGGCATATTAGACATTTCATGTCACTTAAGGCTGTGTTTGGCTCCGTTTTTTAAAAATGGGGTGTCATTGTTCAAGTTTGCAAACCTGAGGGGTGTCTTTGTCCAAAAAATGGCTAAGTTGTATATGGCTGTCAATATGACAAACCTCAGAGGGTGTCGTTGTAATTAACCCTTTATTTTACTAAGATTTGAACGTAAGACTTGAAATCTATTATTTTATTAAATTGCTTCCCTTACACTTTTCCCTCGTAGTTCATTCCTAGAGTTCAAGTCTTCAAGAACTCTAGGTTTTCCTGCATAGATAAAGCCAATTAGCTACAAGTTTAGTAGATAATCTTCATTTCTTATGCAATTGCTCAAGAGTTATAGAAGGCCTCTTTAGGTTCATTGCCTGAGCCCAATCTTCCGACATGTGTTTGAGCTCTTAGGGGATTGTTGGTTGGGGTGAATAATAGCATAAGCATCTTTAATAGAATTCTCTTTTCTTTCTTAAAAGAATGATTTCTATTTCTAATTTATGCATTTGTGCGGAGCAAAAGAGGATGCCTTTTGAGGACAATTGGCTACCTGTTGAAAAACTTAAGGAGATATATTATACTATATCGTTATGTATCCATCTATCATGTAGGAGAGATTTGATGCTCAATATACTTTGAAGCTTTGTATTGATAACTTACGTACTTCATGCCGTGCGTGGTATAAAGTCTTTGTTTTATATATGATGGCCTTGCGCCTAGATCTTCTCATATGCTCTCATTTACTTATTAGGAGAAAAAAAGTTCTTTTAGTTTGCTGTAATGGAATTGCACAAATCATACTGTGATTGACTTTTGGACATGCTGGCATTCTTGTTAACATTATTAGCATTTCCTTTTCAAATAACATCAGACTACGATTGGTATCCTGGTTCTTCTATTTTAAGTTAAGATCATGGCTCAGCTGCTTGACACTTATTTGGTAATGGCATCAATTTGATCTTGACTCTTGATTGAAATCAAATTTTTTATCTTTGAGTTTCTGATGAAATACTGGATATTTTGTAAAGAGAACTCTCATGATGGTTGAAATTTTGAAATGGCTTGTTATTGAAAATAATTTTATAATTTTTCGTTCTCTTGTAATATGAAAATTATAGGAATTTTATATAGTTAGTATCATTAATATTCTTTTATGATGCTACTATTTTGTGTCTTTTTGGACAGTCTTTTGTTCTAATGCAGACAGCATTTTACATTTAACTTACTTAATATTAGGTATGCAAATATGCTGCATCATCAAACGAAGAGTGGAAAGAAAAATGCAAGCTGTGGCCAATATCATATCATCCGCCTACCTAGTAAGCTATATCACATCATACTAGCTTTTGCTAGTAGTTTGTTTTATGTTACCTCCATGTTTGCTTGGCAAAATTCAGAACTGAGTTACATGTGAATAGTCTTCAGTGATAAATGAAAAGTTCCAAGTATGATACTTTTGATGCTTTTTGTTCTTACAAAAATTAGAATGATGAGGTAAATACAATTATTTTGCAGCAAAATATCTGATCACATGTTTCTTTGTCCTGGTTAATATGGTAAAGAACTTGAAGGAAACAATAATACCAGATGCTAGGCTCTGATAACAAGTGAGAGTTGCACTCTGCAAATCTGGTTAGTTGAGATAATGTGATCTGGTGAATACTTATAGACCTAGAGGGGGTTATTAGGTCTCCTTGCTTAATTTTGTGACTGATTAATTTTTCTTATTTAATTAACACTTATTACCTAAATCAATCATACATAATTCAACCGGACAATTAAATAGAGCAAGTAAAGCAAATACACCAGATTTTTTACGTGGAAAACCTCAGCGAGGAAAAACCATGGGACCTTATCTAGAGCAAAGCAATTCACCATTTCGAAGAAAAGTACACCAACTTTGACTCAAACTTGTGCTCAGATCACCTTTGCCAATACATGGTTGCTGACCATCTCAGACTTAGTCCTGGTTATCTACTTGAACACACACGAGCCAAGTTATTTCTGACCTCAGACTCACTCCCACAATCTTGCAAATGAGCAGCTGAAATCAAACAAGATTGCTCCTCAAACAATCTACCATCTTCTTAGTAATCCATTGCTCCTTTGAAGTAGAATCCATAATAAATGACTTTTGAGATGAAATTCAGTCAATCTTGATCAATCACAATGAGGCTCCTTGCTCATAACTCAATTACAAGTAATTAGAAGGGTATATTTAAGTCTCCTACTTTTTTGTCTTAACACAACAATCCTTTTTTCAGGCTTTGGACCGGCTGTGTAAACATAAGGCACTAAACATGGCCTTGATAGAGTTGTCCTTGAAATTATTGAACAAAATAATTTTGTGATTTATAGCAATCCTTATTTTTGACTTCTTTCATCTGCGTTCAATTGCAGCAACATTGACGGGATTACCGGATTCAATGAAGAGGACTCCCAATCAATTTTAAGCTTCATGATGTTTTCTATTGACTTGGCAAAATCTGGTGATTGTCAGGTGATATTTTTATAGTGTGTTTCTGCAATAAACAATTTTTTTGTCCGCTAAAAGATTTGCTTCGTTATTCAGGTAGAGGATTGGGCCAATTTGAGCATGTCCACAATATCAAAGTTATTGATTTTGTATCCTTGCCAACATTATTTTGTTATTAGTTTCTGTTAGGTGAACTAAAACTCATGCTTGAATTACTTTTACGAGTATGTGATTTTCCTAATGCTCTATTTTGTGATTAATTTGGCCAAACCAACTCGTATTAGACAGCTTTTTGTTAGATTGGATTGTAAGTAGGGCTTTGCCACCTTATGTCTTTTTAGTCCAGATTGCCTTTTTATGCTTTATTGAAGCATACAGTTGGAACAAAACATACCTTCATATGATTTTGTTATTGGTTTGCCTTTTGAGAATTACTCTAAGTGGGCTATATGTGGGTCTCACCACCAGATTTTTGTAGAGCTGGGAACTCCAAAGATTATTTTTCTCCTTGTTCTTCTGGATAACTTATCTTTATCCTAAGAGTTGATACGCATATAAGCTACTTTAGGGAATTTACAACTTCTTATCCTTCATTCAAATGCAGTGGAGACTTGCACAGGTGATTCTTAACCTCCCTTGTTCTTTCTTTGCAGGTCGGCAATGCTGCAGTTATAGTTGATCCTTCAGTTAAGGGGGTAATTGCAAGTGCACGCGATCAAATCCGTTCTTGGAATACTCCTATGAACAAGACCATTGTGGAAACAAGCTGCCTTGAAAAGCCAGAAGTCTTTACTTCTTGTCCGGTTTCCAATGGAGTAGCAAGCCATAATACTTTGCTCTCAAATTGTTTATCAGATGGACGTGAACAGTTGTACACTAGTGTGTCTTGTTTATATCCTTGGCGGTGGGCTGAGCAACAATTACATTTGGATTCTTATTACGGGCACCCTTTACGACATGCTGCTATTATAGCTATTGAATATTCTGCTGCGAGGGATAGACGCCTTTTCCCGGGTTTGGAACATATTGGAGATAAGTCATTTCAAGTGGATCACTTGTCTTCTCCGGCAGGCTCTCCAGCAAAAAGACAGAAGCCTGATCATGCAAATGTGAGCTACATCCATTCTTCTCCTACCAGATGATTTTGTTATGCTGATCTTATCTAAGGAAAACACTGAAGGGGTCTGACTGGTAGAGAAACATTTTTGGATAGCCTACTAAGTTGGAGCCAACTCAGGCCCATTAGACTAATGTTCTGTGTTGCAAAAAAGGAAGGAGAGAAAGAAAGAAAGCAACTTTAGACTTTTTCTCAAACTTATTGCTATATTTACATAGAAATTTGACTCAAATTTCACCCAGATTTTAATCTCCTAATCTGATCTTCTGGTGCTTCATTCATCCATTTGATCAAACAATGATATTTAGTTGTGTTATTTTGGACTCTTCTGTTAAACCATTCAAACAGATTTCTTAAAGTTTCTCTTGGAAAAATAGCGGGGCTTAAAAATTGAAATGACAGTGTTCGATTGTTCTGTTTCAGGTTGAGGATGAAGAAAATATGGATACTGAAGGTTTTTCTTCCAAGATAGCCAGACCTTATCTGTGTACTGGTTATGACATCTACCTTGTTTGGGAACCATGTCCAATGTAAGCCCTCAAACCTGAATTACCATCTTCATCCATTTAATTATATTTTATTTTATTGTTTATGAGGAATCTTTTTAAACTTTTTTAATAACCTTCTTCTAATTTTCATTCTTTTTTTTTTTTTTTCCCTCCTTATTTTAACTGGTAGATTCCAAGCTTGGGAAATAATAACGCATTTAGAGGCCATTAGTAGCAAGTGGTTGGTTGGTTGAAAATTTAGCTCATGGGTTGGATGATTTTTGAAGTAAGAATTTAATACATACACATGTTTTGGTATCAGGGACTTCAATGTGATGAGTTCACTTTTCTATAGTTTTGTTGGGTGCATGCATGCATACAGTAAAGTGCATAAATGTCTTGATAATCATCAGGATTCGTGTGTGAAAAGAATTTAAAGGATAGTAATACTTTGAATTGCCATTGATCTCTACTTTTTCTCCCCGGTCTCTTTTGCAAGCATGCGTGACTGGGAACATGTGCGTGCAGTAATGTAGGGTTAGAATGTTCAGGTTTGTATCTATTTGTTGCCGGCATGTCTTAGTTTTCATTTTTATCCCTAGTCTCCTCCATAAGTGTGTTAGCCATCCAAGGAAGATCCAGCAACCAATGCATCATCCTTGTTGAACCCTGATTGACATTATGGGCACTGCAAAGTGAAACTAATTATTTAGATATTCTCTGTATTGCGTAATGGGCACTGCAAAGTGAAACTAATTATTCTTTTCACTTGCTTTATTGTTATGAATCACTTTATTTGCTGCATCATGGTATAATTTTTGAAAACTAAAATGATACCTGTTCCCTTCATCTGGACAAGTTAATGGGAACAACTTCCACAAGAAACTTCAATTTTTAATAAAAACTATTTTGTAGATTGGTGCAAAACATAAAGGTCAATGAACATTCCAATGAAAGAAGATTTAGATGCAATCACTAGTGTCAATTTTGAATTCTATGTGTGTGTGTTTGATTATTCTAAAATTTAAGTGATTCTTTCTCTTTGTTTCATTATTCTAAATTTGCAAGTGATCTCCAATTTTCTAACGTCTCTCTTATATCTCTGGTTGAAGGTGTGCTATGGCACTTGTCCATCAAAGAATCAGGCGTATCTTTTATGCTTTCCCAAACCCTAATGCTGGTGCATTGGGAAGTGTTTACAGATTACAAGGGGAGAAAAGCTTAAACCATCACTATGCCGTCTTTAGGGTCAGGTTGCCTGAAGAAGTCCTTAAGAGGGATGAAGCTTCAGTTTCAACATATGCCGATGGTCAGAATACAGCTATTTTTCAAAAGTAAAAGTCCGTAGATGGCTAAGTATGCCTTTCAACCAATAGGCTCTAGCCTAAATGGTATAAGCTCTCCCTCCCCTAAGGGGAGGTTGAGTGTCGACCTTGGTGGGGGCAAAATATGGGTGTGCTTGTTCGCTTTGCCATTCAAAAAAAAAAAAAAAAACATGTATGCCTTTCAGCATTGAATAGAAGATTTCCTCTCTACTTGACATCTTTTCCCTTCAAATTGAATCTGCGATTTTTTGCCGCTGCATTGTAATGAATATGTTGCTGAAGGAATACTGAAAACATTGTTGGTAGCATCCGTGTTCAAAAGGTATATCCTTTTTGTTATAGCTCTCCTGAGTGCCTTGTTCACATTCATTTTCTCCAATATGTTACAGAAGAGGTGCTGAAACCTGAAGGTATGTTGTTCTCGTGTACTAATTTTTTGAATTTTTCGGCTTATTTATTTCTTTCTATTTCCTAATTGTAAGAATTTGATACAGTAAAAAGGATAATATGGCTCAGTACCCAAAAGGTATATCGTATCATCTTCTTCTTCTTCTTATTCTTTTTTTTTATTATATATGAATTTCGGTTTGGGTATTTATTTTTTCTTTAATTTTAAGAATTTGATACAGTAAGGTGGATAATATGATCTACATAGAAGAAATTACAATTGAAATGTATTCAGATAATGAGAGAGGTTGTAAAACATGATTCCATATTGTAGCTTGGAATTTAAACGAAGTAATGGTCGAAGCAAAAGATGATTCTATGTAGTTTATCTCAAATGGTAAGCTCTGTTGAGTTTTGGATTAGTTGAGAACATCATAGAAAATTTTCAAAATGCTATGAAATGATATGGTGATTACAAACCCCCTCACCATATGGTCCAGACCCAAGGCTGTAGTGGTTTGGTCTGTGTTTAATTCTTGTTAATTCTATACGTACATATAAAGATAGTAGGTGTAGAGGCCATTACATTGTCCTGTGCTGAGTTTGGAAAGTTCAGAGTACATGGCATACTTTGGAAATGGATCCTTTTTTTTCTTTTTTCTTTTTTCTTTTTATTAAAGAAAAATGATAAAAGCTCGGAATCTATATTACCAAGAGTGATGTATCCTTTGTTGATTTGAACTCTTTGAAAAGAGAGAGAACAATGCTTGCATCCTGTGCAGGGAGGATGAAGTTCATCCTCCTCATTGACATGTTGACACCTATCCAAAATAAAAAATAGTAAAAATATGAAGTTTGCTCTCTTTTCTCTCTTTTTCTCAATACCTAAACTGCGCCACCCATTCTAATCTTCCCATCTCTCTCCACCATGCACTGCCTCAACAACCACCCCGATATCCTCAAAATCCACGAAGTCCTCGCCACCAAAACCAAGATCTACCTCGTCATGGAGCTCGCATAGGGCGGCGAGCACTTCTTCCAACTCACCAGCGAGCAAGGAAGGGACGGCCAACGAAAGTTCCGGCCAAGCCATCAAACACACTGAACCCTCATATATAACTCTCCTCTCATCTTCATCTCTTACCATTTTTCTCTCATCTCATCTCTTCATGTTATATACACCTCTGTATTCGTTCACCCTACCCCTTTTTCATCGTTCTTCGTTTTTTTTCTTGCCCTCAATCATCTTTAATCGCAATCCATCATCTAATATGCGCAGATAGAGGACAATTCAACCTATGGTTTGAAGAGCATAAAATTGGGGGGTTTTTTATTTGATTTAAAAATTGCAGAAATTGTTGGGGCGCATTTACAATTGGGGGTGTTTGGATGGGTGCTAAGGCTTGAGAGAGAGAGATGGGAAGATTAGAATGGGTCAAGCAGCGCAATGTAAGTAGTGAGAGAAAGAGAGAAAGAAGAGAGTGATACTTCATCCTCCCTCTCCCTGCGCAGGATGCAAGCATTATTCTTTTCTTAATCCATCACTAGTATTGGAATAGCAATACTCTTTTATTTATTTATTTTCTTTATTACGGGACATAAAGGAAACTACTCTGTATATACCAAAAAAAAAAAAAAAAAAAAAGGAATAAGAAAAGAAGAGAGAGAGAGTTGTAGCGTGGCATCAAAATTTCTTTCTTTAATGTGTTCCACCATCCAACTACTGAGTTGAATTATTGAAATGCTGCTGCTTTTTTTGGTTACAAAATTGAGCAATATTTATTACCATTAACTCAGTAGGTGTAATATTATGATGTGTCAATTCGTCCCGTTGTGTCAAATCAAATCAAAAAACAATTTAGCAAAAAAATAATACTAACAAAATCAAAAATCATTGTCTAATTCCGAGAGTATACTATTATATAGTACTTCGATCAGTTGATCAATGTACACATTAATTTTTTTTTTGGGTAAGAATAGGAAGTAGTTGCATCTTCCTTATTGGGTGTGTTCTTGAACACTTTAATTTATAAACTGTGTATGTTTGTGTGTGCGCATGGGGAGAGCTTTTTTTTTTTCAGGGCATTAATTCAATCAGACTCAAAAAAATATCACATAAAATAAGAAAAGTACCAAAATGGCTAAAATCAATTGCAAATGTATGAGAGCGGTCTAGTTTTAAATTTAAAAATGTGTCAATAATACTAGTATCATATTAATATACTACTATATACCTCGCTAAAATTATATATTAATAGGCGAGATTAAAAAATATATATGTCTAAACCAATAGCTATACAGCTCTATAAATGTCTAATTACAGTTTTTACAACCAGAGAAATTCATTTCATCACTGTTTAATTTGATTTAATATTTGGAAAATGAATGAAAAAAAAAAAATAGTACAAAAATAATACTCCATAACTAATATATTAAACTTAAACAAATAATATACAAATATATAATATGTGCATATTTATTGACACGTAGATCTAAATATATTTATGGTTCACCGAATTATTAATTGTATTTATTAAAAATCTCCGTTGCCTACAGGCTATTGGACTGTATATTTAACTATCACATTCACGTCTATTCCGCAGTACACTTTGGCGTGGTGTAGAGAGCGAAGCAGATCGGAGGATTCAGAGAAGAGAAGATGGGTTTGAAGGTCTGATTAGTATGCAATTCAAATTAAATCATTCAATATTAACGTTTTGATTTACTTGTTTAGTGTTCCATATCACTCGGTACAAATAGATTTGACGCAAGTATATATATATATATATATATATATATATATATATATATTGTAATCTCTTGTTTCCTTATTAACTCGTTTTTTTTTTTGTGGATTAAAATTGAAATCAAATGGTGTTATTCTTTTGTTCTTTGTTTTAGATTTGATTGTCTCTGTTAAAATAATACTAGTAGTAGTATTTCAGATCTGGGTGATTGATATCATTGTATAACATTGATTTGTTGGAAAATGGGTCTTTTCCTGTTCAATCTCTTAGTGTTTTTTTTGGGGGGCTGATTATGATCTACAATTGAATCTGTGGAGAAAATGTCTTAATTTGTTTTTTATTTTTAACTGATCTGTCTTGTTCTGTTTTTTTTTTTTTTTTTTATAATATCACGTAGTTTGTTTGCTCATTTATCTCTTTCCTTGTGGCTTGGCTGATGTTTATACTTTTGTGTGCATATATGTGTGTATATGTATTTACACACACTAGTGGCTGTGTGTATACGTATGTATTTGTATATCACGGTTGCCCCATTGCCATCCACACCGGGTCTGTACCAGTTGATAGTGGGTGCAGGGAACACACATGTGATTGGTCCTTTTGATTGTGAAATGATTTTAAAAATTAAATCTAGTAGGAGATGTCGCTTATGATAGAAAAGAGTGGAAAAACAGGATCCATGTGGCCTAACCCGTTTGTACAGGAGAAAAAGAGCCTTCCGGTGTGAAAACAAAAAAGTTGGAACACACATGTGATTAGTCCTTTTGATTGTGAAATGATTTTAAAAATTAAATCTAGTAGGAGATATGGCTTATGACAGAAAAGAGTGGAAAAACAGGATCCATATGTCATTGTTTTGACATTTTTTCTACTACAAATTCTTGTCTTAGCTCATTATAAATTTCACTCTATCTCGTTTGGCATTCATTGGACCTTAGCTTGACAAGTAAGAAGTTTTACCTTTTTATAAACCACAAGGGTAATTGTAAAAAAATTTCAATGTATTTCTCGTAGTTTTAGACCTGAGAATGCATGTGAATGGATCAATGCTACCTGGCTGACCATTATGGTACATGGAATGGGAATGAAGAAGTGGTATGCCACATACCATAAATGTGGTAGAAGGCATATGCTTATATAGACAATATAGTTGGAATTTGAAGCATTTCTAGTGTAAGAGTGTTTTTCTGTTAACCAATAGATGAATAATGAAAACAAATACTGAACATATAAATTACAATTATGAAGATTTACTATTGTCAGAGAAAGCATAATAGCATTGGACTAAGTGCATCATCCTATCTCTGATGAGTTCTTGATTTGTTATGGTCATTTCCTATTACTCCTTGTAAAAGGGAACTGAGGAAAAAAATAAGTTTTTTTTTTTTTTTTTTAGAGGAAAAACATGGTATTGTAGAACAAAAACTTCCCTTGTCTTGGAACTTGTGTATATGCATAACGCAAGATTATAAGCATTTTGTGGCCATCTTGGATTAATCTTTTGGTTCTTTGATCTGCTTATCCTTCAGCAAAATTTTCTTATTGTTTTTTCACTGCTAAATTGTTGAGGCTCCTTTGATTGGATATTTTCCATGGCATCAAGCTTAACAAACTCATTAATCATTCTAGAAGCCATAGAATCTAAACACCTTGATAATCCATGTTCTATTTAAAAGTTTCTTTTTCTTTTTCTTTTTCCTTTCTTTCTTTCTTTCTTTCTTTCTTTCTACTTTCATATTTGAAACTGGAAGTCTGTAATAATATGTGCTTTTAATAAACTCATTAATAAAACGATCCTTTCATCCTTTCCAAGTTCACAGTTAACAAAGTTGGGCATATCTTGTTTGAGGCAATTCAGTACTATTTTGGAATTCCTATTACATGATTCGGTTTCTTGGATCCATGGAAACGTGTTAGGTTACCAATAATTTGGTTTTCATTTTGGCTGAATTAACTTGTGCTATTCAAAATAGCTTTTTTGGCTTAAAGTTGGGAGTGAGTGGGTGTAATGAGAGAGACATAATTCTGCAGTTAGGTTTTAGGTCCTTGCTCGAGAATACTGATTCTGGAATAGGATTGTCTGCCCATGGACTAGAACATTAGGTGTGATGGTAGAGACTAGCTTTTAGCAGCTAGAGTATGTACTGAATATCAATTTTCTTGGTTGGACACACTTTTTTGAGGTTCAGTTATCTCATATTGATCCTTGATGCTTTGTATATAAACATTGTATGTATTTTTAGTTCCAACAGTTTCAGATATTATGCCAGTAAGATATATCATTTTATGACCCGTGCAGGAGGAATTTGAGGAACATGCTCAGAAAGCTATGACTCTGCCTGAGAATACTAGCAACGAAAACAAGCTTATTTTGTATGGACTGTACAAGCAAGCCACTGTTGGACCTGTGAACACCAGTTCGTATTTGCTTCTATAAGGAAGAACAGTTTGTTATTGCTTTTCAGTTGAATCTTATCTTTCGTTATTGCATATGATTTGCAGGTCGTCCTGGTATGTTCAACATGAGGGACAGGGCTAAATGGGATGCGTGGAAGGCTGTTGAAGGTACTCGGACATATTTAATTATTGAATAATTGTCTATCTGATGATATGCTGATCTATGGAGACGTGGACAAAAAAATTTGATCTTTTATTTGGTCGAGTTTAAAAGGCTGCTCATTATGATTTTATTACCCTAATGGCAGGAAAATCGAAGGAGGAGGCAATGAGTGATTATATTACCAAGGTGAAACAATTACTGGAAGAAGCTGCTGCTGCTTCTAGTTGATGTCCTGAAACCGTGAGCTGCTTCCTAATAACTTCTCTTTTGAAGAAATTGTGGAAAAAATAATAGTAATATTGAACATTGTCAGCTTCTGTAGTGGTATTGTGTCTGTTATGAATTCTGTATAAGCGCTTGAATGATGTATTTTAGGTTCTTGTGTTGGACATCATGGTAACAAATGGTATTTGGAGATCTGGAGTTGAAAGCTTAAACCCTTGGGCTGTTGAGTTGGGGAATTGGTAACTTGACCCCTTGAACACTTTATTTATTTATATATTTATTATTGTTATTATTATCAAATTTTCTTTTCTCTAATTTTTTGTCATAAGAGAATTTCTTATTAACATTATTACTCTTCAAAAATATGTAAGGTTAAACTAGCTAACGAAGTAAATATAATATGCTAACTTCACAATAAAATATACCAAAACAGTAAAGTCTGTGTGTTTGTAACTCTTAAATATCTAAATTTTTCCTAATTTCTTTCCGTTCTTCTTCTTCTCTTATTTTTTAATTTTTAATTTTTTTTAAAAAAATGTTGGCAAGAATTACATGCGCAAACCTACTTGTCCTTGTCTCGTAGGTTTGTCCCTTCGGGACTGAAGCCTCTACGGGACCACGACTTTGGTGGTTTTTCAACAAATAACTATAAATCCGTTTTTGCTTTCTTTCAATATTTATTTTATTTAACAAAAAAAAAATAAAGTAATATCCAATATCATTAGAAAATCAAGTTGGATTGGATCACAAATATCAAATATTTCTCATCGGATAAAAAGTTGATTTGATCAAAATCTATTAACAAGTCTATCAGTAATAATATAATGCCGCTAAAGGGTAAAACATGTAAATTTAATATTAATCTAAGGGGGGAAAAATGCAAAAATCACCTCAAAACCATCATTTTTTTCTTTCTAAACATATCCATTGAATTTTAAATTTTTTAAAAAAAAAAAAAAAAAAAATAATCCTTGAATTTTTACAATATTTAATCCCTTCTGTTTAGTTTGGCGTTAGAAAATTAACTAAAATATAGTCATGTGTGACTAATAATGTTGTTTGACAAATGGGTATACTAGTAATTTTCCATCACAACAAATGGCATAGACTATTTTAGAAATTATTTATATATATACATTTTTATGATGAAGAAATACACTCACACATCCACGTATATTACTATGAAGACTTGAATCCTCAATTTTTTACGGGGAGTATGCAAGTAACCACTAGAACTACAAAATCCTTGGCAATTTTTTTTAATAATTAGAGTATTCTCTTTGAGTATTTCTAAAAAATTGACAATTCAAAATTCTTATTTTTGTTTATTTTTCTTTTTGCAATAATCTATGTAATCTAATTACTTGAATTAGAAAAACTTTTATTCAACTCTCATCTAAAATAAATTTTACTTTCCCAAAAAAAAAAACCTCATGCATTCACTTCTATCCCTATAATATCTCAATTCTATTTGAAAATATAAAAAAGTACCACCAAGTTGTGTTGCAACTTTTGGTCTAACACTATAACCTCTAATCTCGCAAACTCCACTATTTAATATATATATATATATATATATATTGACAAGAAAATCACACAACAATTTTGAACTCTACATTTTAGTTACAGCTGTAAGT
>JAOTQH010231517.1:0-13730 GCA_025631255.1 Cornus kousa
GTGTGCATGGATGGAATTAACTGGTGTTTTAAACTGAATTGGATTGCATCAGTTTATGGTACTGTTTGGAAAAGTAGATTTCATAATTCTGCTTTGTCAATTTAATGGACTGTAATTGGAATTCTAAATGTTGTAATGGATGCATAAATTGGTTGTACACATGTTGAACAGTATTTATACAAATTTTGGAATAGGGTTGATTATTATTAAATATTGTTCCGTCAACTATGTTAACCAGAGGATCTAAATGTACCGTCTTTTCTTTGATATAAGGAACTGTAATGTGAGTATCTAAATGTTATATTGTATACATAAATTGGTTATACACAAGCTAAATTATATTTATGCTTATTTTGGGATGCGGTTGATAAATAATTATTACTGTGTTATTAACTACGGAAACTGGTGGATTGTATGCACCGGTATGGGACGGTGTCATACTATGTACGGATTAGTTCAGACACTAAGCCCTACTTAATTTTGGATTTACGTATGGATTAATCATAAAGGTTAAGTCCATCACCTACATATGTCATATCAATTGTGAATTGAATGACTTACTATGGTTTCAGGATGGAATGTATACATATATCGGACCACTACATAGGTGGGTAGTATTTTGTAATAGAAGGAGTACAGACTTTATATATATATTATATAATACCGTGGAATGAGCTTGAGTCTCATGTCCATGGTTAGGACACGTATATCGCCTAGGATGGATAACTGGACGTAGGTGTTGTTCCCTGGTAGGTCTAGGTACTCATGCCCACCTTAGGGTCCGTATTCGCATGTTACCTTCTATTCAGGCTGAGACAAACCTATCGGACCAGCGAGCATCCTATTAGTGTGTACTATATACCTATATGGACTACTCTAGATATTGTTGAGTCTTCCTAGGATGTATCTGCATATCGGGTTACTGTTTGGATTGTAGTAGATCAGGACTTGCATATAGGCCTGACCCACTCCTTTATTTTTCAGGTTTTCGTCAGTTTCAGGGTTAGAGCTTGGACGTGCAGAGCAGATACAACTATTCATTCCTCCGACTATATAAGAATCTTCTCAATGTTAGCTTTTGATTTTATTTCTGTTATTTCAATTTCGGATTGAGAAATTTAATAAGGGATCCAATGGATGGATTCCCAAGTTGTAAACTTATGGAGTTTTGGATTATCGGTTTTGGATAATTATATTTTGAGGATATTATTCTAGATTCTTTCAGCTTTTATTATTTCTATTTCTTATTTCTTTGTGTTCCGTGTTCGTTATAAAGTATTAATTGTTTGATATCCCTAGGGTTTGGGCATGGGCCTAATCAACCCGTGTCTCGGATCCGAGGGGTATCACAAATAGCCTGCCTTACCATTTAATAAAAGTGAGTTTTTTGCTTCTATTCCATTTGATCTTATTCATTCTGATGTTTGGGGACCTTTGACTATATCTACGATGGGAGGATCACGATATTTTTTTTATTTTTGTTGATACTTTTTCACGATTCACATAGATTTTTTTAATGAAAAATCATTCTGAATTACTTAAAATATTTCATGATTTTACTAAAATGATTGCAACTCAATTTTCCAAACTAATCAAAATGTTTCGGTCTGTTAATTCTCAAGAGTATTGATAAAATGAATTTCAAAAAATACTTTAACATTACAGTATAATTTTTCACACTTCTTATACTGGTACATCTCAACAGAATGGTCGACCTGAACGTAAACTTTGACATATTTTAGATTTAACCCGTTCACTCACTCTTTCTACTTCTATGTCTTCATCTTTTTGGGGTGAAGCATCTTTTACTATTCTTTATACCATGAATCGAGTTCCAACACCACTTTTACAAAATTAACCACCCTGTGAACGTCTATATGGAAAACTTCCCGACTATAGTCATCTTAGAGTCTTTGGGTGTGCCTGTTTTGTTCTTCTTCAAACTCATAAGCGAAATAAGTTACAACCACGTTCTTGACTTTGTTGTTTTCTTGGCTATGGAATTGAACAAAAAGGGTATAGATGTTATGATCCTATTGATAAACGCCTTAGAATTTCTTGTCATGTCATTTTTTGGGAGCATACATTGTTTCATACATTATCTAAGTTTAGTGGTGTTTATAATCAGGCTTTTCCTCTTCTTCCATTTGACAGCTCTGCATATCTCTTTCCTAATTCTACAAAATTATCTGATATAGTCAACCCTCTGCCAGCTGAGTCGCACTCATCTGCTCAGTTCGACGTTCCTAACAGTGCGCCTACCACACATCTTCCCCCTCATTTAACCCAGGTAAGAAACCCACCTGCAAATCTTAGCTAATGATGAAAATGAGATACAAGACATAATTTACATAATGGAGAATCTCTTCGAGATAGTACTTTGTATCGCCAATTGGAAGGTAGTCTGGTTTATCTCACTGTCACTCGTCCCAACATCTCTCATGTTGTCCATATAGTTAGTCAGTTTATGACTGCCCCTCGGTCCATTCATTTTGTTGCTATTTATCGCATCCTTCATTATCTTAAAGGCACTATGTTTCATGGACAGCATTTTTCTTCCCAGCCATTGTTTATTCTTCATGTATATTTAGATGCAGACTGGGTAGGAAACCCTACAGATCGTCATTCCACCACAAGTTATTATTTCTTTCTTGGTGATGATTCATTTATCTCTTGGCGTAGCAAGAAAAAGACTGTGGTTGCTCGATCTAGCACAGAAACAAAATACAGGGCGCTTACTGATACTACTTCTGAGCTTCTGTGGTTGCGTTGGCTCCTTCAAAACATAGGAGTTTCTTCATCCACTACTACCTGTGGAGGGAAAAATCCCCACCAATCACAATACACCATGTGGCAGCAAAAGAGTAGCCCATTAACACCCAGAAGCCCATCATCAGTCGAAGGTCTAATAACAAAAAACATACACACATGTCAACTTGACCCGATTAGACAAAGAAGCTCTGCTTGGTATATAAGCCGATGGATAGCCCAATCTTGGCAGGCCCATAAGTCCATAACGCTTGGCATAAAAGAAATATACACACGATTAGTAAGCATAAATACCCATGTCTGGGAATAAAGCCAGAAAATGGCTCCATGTAATTCTCTAAACAAAGCCTATAAATAGAACATGAATGAGAATGAAGAAGCACCGAATTCCCAATATTACTACTCTCTTTGAAAATTATTTGTTTCCTTGTCTAATTTTGTGTATCTTCTCTGATTTATTTCTTAAAGTGCTCAGGTGTGAGAAATTGTACCTACACTTTGGCACAATCTGTAGGAATCCAATACAAAAAATCCATTCTCTACCGGTTATATACAACATTACTCCGAAATGGCGACGGGATCAGACACCACATAACCGCGACAACAAGAAACCATACAGAAAATACGTAAAGAGATGCAAGTACAACTTGACATCCTTCGACAAGCCAATGAGGCCAATATTCAGCAGATCAATGTGCTGAGACAAACTCAAGAAGCCAACGTGGTGTAAATCAATGCTCTGTGTGAAGAAAATGAAAGACTTTGAGGTGACGCTCAGCAAAACGATCCACCAAATGACCCTCAGCCCGAACGACAGAATAAAAATCCCTTTCAGAAGCTAAGTCCCAACAACCCTCCATTCCAGCAGAGGGTTCCATGGCAGCAGCTTAACAGAACATTGGACGATGCCAACGATACAGTAAACCAATCCTGCATCCTAGGGAACTCTACTATGGGAGGACCTCGAACCACCAAGGCCCATCCATCAGATGATGCTAATTCAGGTAGGAGAAAAACATGGATCCCAGCACCTGACCAACCGTTTTCAGGGAATGACTTCATCACTAGACTCCGAAAGGAAATGGACGAGCAAATAAAAGGGCTGAAAGCCCAAACACCCAAAGACATGGTGAGGGAATTCACTGCATTAATAGTGAAAAATCCTTTCACATATGAGATAGAACGAGTCGTGAGGCCCAAGAAATTTACATTGCCAAAATTCACAAAATTCAATGGAACTGGAGACCCTATCCAGTACCTGAACCATATCACTCAGGAAATGACGCTAGAAGCACATAATGATCCGTTTATGTACAAAATAGTCACATATAGTCTGACAGGGGTGGCCCTTGAATGGTTCAAAAATTGCCCAAGCAAATCAATCTCAAACTTTGAATCACTATGCATCGCATTTCTTGCCCAATATTATTGAAACAAAAAACAGAAAAAATGATTGCAAGTCTCTTTACAATTCGACAGATGAAAAGAGAGGGCCTACAAGCCTTCCTCACTCGATTCAACATGGAATCCTCTGGCATCCCAAATTGCAATTAAGATACAGCCATAGAAGTAGTCAAGATAACTATGGTGCAAAGCTCACGTTTCCACTCTTCTTTAGTGAAGAAAACTCCGACCAACATGTCAGAATTAAATTCATGAGCGCAAAAC
Source organism: Cornus kousa (assembly GCA_025631255.1). Lineage (NCBI taxonomy): Eukaryota > Viridiplantae > Streptophyta > Magnoliopsida > Cornales > Cornaceae > Cornus > Cornus kousa. Next base: position 4,438 of record JAOTQH010231517.1, read on the forward strand.
TATATCAGACTCGAAAAGAACGAGGTAACCCGGTAGCAAAGGGCAATTCTGGTCAATGTGGAAAGCTGACCAAAAGAGCGACCTAACGCATCAAAGGTCCAGCGCGAACCCCCGAGCATCGAAAGAAGAACCCCTAAAAAGAAATCTTGAACAACCAACAAGGTCACTCCTCTCAAAGTGACGCTAGCCAGATTGTATCAAGAGACAAAGACTTGGAACATCTTCCAGATCCCACCACCAATTAGACAACCAATGGAGCATAAGGACCAAAGTAAGCACTGTGCGTTCCATAGTGATTTTGGCCACCTAACCAATGATTATAGAAGCTTGAGAAGGCAAGTGGAGGTGTTAATAGCCAAAGGTGAATTAGCAGACTACCTGGTTAACCCAGGGCAACAAAGGCAGCACGAGCGAATACAAACAACTCCAAAGACTGTGGCAAAAAACCATCATGTTTGGGTAATCAATACAAATCATTGCCGTCCGGAGGAGGACGAGCAACTAGAAAATTCTTACAGGATCCAGCTCAAACAAGCCCAAAAGTTACGAAGGATTGGCGAAATCAACGTTGTTGTCTGCAAACCCAATCCTGCACAGGTTTTTTTTTATGAAAAAGATCTCAAAAAGGTGCAACACCCACATGAAGACCCATTAGTTGTAAACCTGCTACTGGCCAATTGTCTAGTTAGACGAGTACTGATTGATCCTGGCAGTAGTGCCAACATTATAACAAAGTGGACCTTCGATCAGCTAAAATTGGTTACAGATCAAATTCGCCCCACCAGAAACCCCTTGGTAGGTTTCGATGGTAAAAGAGTGGAGCCCATAGGCATAATCACACAATCAGTCACTACTGCTAAAAGATCTCTAAAAGAGAACTTTGTGATTGTGGATATTCATCCAACCTATAATCTATTAATGGGCCGAGGATGGATCCACTACATGAAAGGAGTCCCATCAACTCTACATCAAGTCATGAGGTGTGTCAGCCCGAACGGTCAAGAGGTCATCAATATTTAAGAAGATCAAGTGACAGCAAAAGAATGCTAACACATAACAATTTGTCCAACTGATAAAGGCAAGAAATTGCTAAAATAGCAATTACGAGGCTCTTCCTCTCCCAAAGAGAGAAAGGAGCCTGAAGAGGAGCATCTAACTGAAGAACCCCTAGAGGTCGTACAGATAGTCGCAAGGGATGAACACAAGCTAACCTACATAGGGACACTCCAGTTAGCCCAAGAAAAGGAGAAGCTGACAGAAATCTTAAGGCAGAATGCCGAAATCTTCGCTTGGAATCACTAGGACATGCCAAGAAACAACCCACGGATAATTTGTCATAGCTTAAACATGGACCCTAGCCACCACCCACTATCGCAAAAGCAGAGAAGGATTGCCCCTGAAAGAAACAAAATCATTGCTGAGGATGTCAATCGACTTTTAGAAGCAGGATTCATCAGAGAAGTCTAGTACCCGCAATGGTTATCAAACGTAATGGTTGTCCAGAAAAAGAATAGGAAATGTAGAGTATGTATCGACTTCACCAACCTGAACAAAGCATGCCCGAAAGATAGCTTTTCTCTTCCCAAAATTGATCAGAAGGTAGACGCTACAATCGGGTATAAGAAACTAACTTTCCTTGATGCTTATTCAGGTTACAACCAGATCCAGATAAGCCCTTCGGATGAAGAAAAAACTTCTTTCATCATCGAACGTGGGACCTACTATTACAAAGTGATGTCATTCGAATTAAAAAATGCAGGGGCAACTTATCAAAGGCTAATCAGCAAAATGTTCAAAAAGAAGATCAGCCGAACAGTCAAAGCTTACATAGACGATATGGTTGTAAAAACAAGGACAAAAATGGGCAACATCTATAAGATGTATTTGATACTCTCAAAAAGCATAGAATGATGTTAAATCCAGTAAAATGTTCATTCAGAGTATCCTCGGGCTAGTTCCTCAGTCACTTGGTGAACAAGAGTGGTATAGAGGCAAGTCCCATTCAGTTGGCAAAATTACTACAAAATAAAGAGCCCCGAACCATGAAGGAAGTCCAAATCCTCACCAGGAAAATAGATGCTCTCAGTCATTTTATGTTCAGGTTATTAGACAAATGTAAACAATTCTTCGATGCAATCAAAGCAAGAAAATGAGATATTCGGGGGGCAGAACAAAGAGAAGCTCTCACAAAACTTAAGGAGTACATGACAAACCCCCTAATTTTATCTGTCCTAGAGCCCGAAGAACCATTGTGCCTCTACCTAGAAGTGTCTCGGTCAGTAACCAGTTCGGCTCTAGTAAGAGAAGTGGGAAAAAAGCAACACCCAGTCTTCTACTCCAGTTAGGCCATGACTGACGCTAAAAGCAAGTACTCAATGGCAGAAAAAATCATCCTTATTCTAGTTTAGGCAAAAAAGTAACTTTAGCACTACTTTGAGGCTCATCAGATAATAGTCCCCATAACAACTCGATCAGAGCGATTCTCATTAAACCAGATATTTCAGGTCGAATCACCAAATGGAAAATTGAGTTAAGTTCCTTCGATATTCGGTACGAATCATGTACCATGAAGAAGGGGCAAGTGGTTGCAGATTTTCTCTTGGATGGTCATCTAGGAGAAAAGTTATAAATCACAGAAAGCCCTTGCTGGGAGTTATACGCTGATGGATCCTCGAGCCAGAGCGGAGCTAGAGCAGGGTTAAAAATAAGAACTCCCAAGGAGACCAAACTCCAGCAATCAATCTGACTAGAATTCCCGATCATGAATAATGAAGCAGAATACAAGATGCTACTGGCAGGGCTTAGACTGGCCAAAAAACTCCAAATAAAGCATCTCAGAGCTCATAATGACTCACAGCTCATCACCAGATAGGTGACAAGAGAGTACACCTCCAGAGAGGATAGAATGTATGCATACCGAGAAGAGGTTAAAAGACTAGTAAAGTACTTCGATACAGTTGAGTTTCGGCAAATCCCGAGGGAAGAAAACCCGATAGCCGATCGCCTAGCCTACACAGCATCTATAGTAGACAAGTCACTAACTAAGGTTATCCCCATTAATGTCCTGGGAACACCGAGCATCACGAGGGGAGTACAAGTACTGGTTATTCCATGGGAACCAAGCTGGATAGATCTTATACTAGCTTACCTTGAAAGAGGAGAACTCCATAATTCCAAGTAAGTAGCCCGGTAGTTAAGGATAACAGCTGCCAAATACTCAGTTGTAGGAGGACAGCTCTTTAGGCTATTACATTTCGGGCCCTACCTCAAATGTCTGACCCCTATAGAGTCTAGAGAAGTTTTAAAACAACTGCACGAAAAGGAATGCGGGAATCACTCCGGAGGCAGATCATTACCTCACAAAGCTCTGACTCAAGGCTACTTTTGGCCCTATATGGCGAGGGAAGCAGAAGAATACTCCCGAAGATACGACAAGTGCCAAAGGTATGGCCCCCTTGTCCATCTGCCCCAGAAGAAATACATACCATGAGTAGCCCATGGCTATTCTCCCAATGGGGAATAGACATAGTAGGACCTCTACCACCAGCTGCATCGCAAAAAAAGATTTGGAATCCCAAAATCCATCATCACGGATAATGGTTTAAATCTGGATAATCAGTACACTCAGCGTTTCTTCAACAAGTACGAAATCAACCAATAGATGTCGACTGTATACCACCCTCAAGGCAATGGACAAGCAAAATAACTAACAGAATAATCTTTGCTTGCATCAAAAAGAAGCTCGAAGATAAGAAAGGAAGGTGGTTGGACGAATTACCAAATGTTCTATGGGCATATAGAACTGCTCCGAGACATTCCACCGGCGAAACTCCTTTCTTATTAGCTTATGGTACCGAAGCCATAATCCCCACTAAAATGGTAGCACCTACCATTCGAAGCTTAGCTTGGGAGCATAAATCAAATAATCAACTTCTAGAGCACAATCTGGATCTTTTGGAAGAGAAAAAAGAAGTTGTTGCTATCCGACTAGTAGCCTATCAATAGAAGATAGCAAATAACTACAACAAAAGAATCAGAGGAAGAAGTTTTAATCCAGGAGACTTGGTGCTCCTAAAATCAAAAAAGCATGTCGGCAAATTGGAACCCAACTGGGAAGGCCCGTACCGAATCTCAAATATGATTGGAAAAGGAGCTTAAAGGCTCCAACACCTGGATGGCACCGAGATAGCCAAGCCAGGGAAGGCAATGAATTTAAAAATCTGCTTTCAATAAAGTAATCATACAATGTTTTCCAGTACTTTACGTTTACGAATGAATAAAGTGGCCCTTTGTCTTTTTCAGAAATCCCATATCGAATAAAAATAAAACTTTTAGTTGTTATTTAAGATAAAATAACATAAAATCTATATAGTGGAGTGGACCCCCTGATGGTAGGCGACCCATAATGGGACCCACCATCAAGGGTCTCCACTTCACACTTTTTTTATCTTATTATAAAGAGAAACTTTTCACTCACAAAAAATGATGTCCCACATCATTTGAGAGATATACTTCTAAGCTTTTCTTATAAGGCTGCTTTACTTACTTACATATAAGTGTGTGGGAGCCATTAGCAATGGGAACTCATTTACGACATCGAAATGCCCCATTGTTAGAGGTCTCCACACACTCCCCACATTTTTTCAAATGAAAATGTTTCCCAATTCTTAGAACTCAGGGTCCTACATCGACTAAAAAGGGAAATATTCCCTTATTATTAAAATATGACTTGTTAGGTATAAGATTAGCAGGTGAGGGCCCTGAATTATAAGACCCATGGATAATCATAGCCTATTATCGGAGGGTCCGTAATTTAGAGCCTTCCCCGCTTTCTTTTGGGAGAAAAAGTTTCCTTTTAAATCAATGCCCACATTGACTAGAAAAAGAATGTTTTCTTTGTTAATAAAATAAAATCACTTGTTTTCAATATCAGTAGCTCAACTCCCTTGAAAATGGAAGCCCGATTATTAAGTGACAAATCCGATTTGATTACAAAAACTGAATAAAAAGGGACCGCCCCGCATCAGACATTTCTATGATTGGACCTTCAAAAAAAAAATAAGGCAAAGGCCTCAAGAGCCGAATACCTAACCAGATTTGATCAAAAAGTTGATCAAGTCCAAAAAGCCAAACGGTCACAAGAACTAATCTCAAAAATGGGCGAAGGCCTCAAGAGCCGAACGCCCGACCAAATTTCATCAAAAAGTTGATCAAGTCCAAATAACCGAACGATTATAAGAACCGATAACAAAAATGGACAAAGGCCTCAAGAGCCAAACGCCCACCAGATTTGATCAGAAAGTTGATCAAGTCCAAAAAGCCGAACAGTCATAAGAATTGATTGCAAAAACAGGCGAAGGCCTCAAGAGCCAAATGCTCGACTAGATTTGATCATAAAGTTGATCAAGTCCAAAAAGATGAACAGTCATAAGAACCGATCGCAAAAATAGGTGAAGGCCTCAAGAGCTAAACGTCCAACCAAATTTGATCAGAAAGTTGATCAAGTCAAAAAAGCCGAACAGTCACAAAAATTGACTCAAGACCCAAATGCTCGACCAGATTTGATCAGAAAGTTGATCAAATCCAAAAAGTTAAACGATCACAAAAACTGGTCGCAAAAACAAGCGAAGGCCTCAAGAGTCGAACGCCCGACCAGATTAGATCAGAAAGCTGATCAAGTCTAAAAAGTTGAACGGTCACAAGAACTTATCGCAAAAATAGGCGAAGGCCTCAAGAGCCGAACGCCCAACCAGATTTGATCAGAAAGATAATTAAGTTCAAAAAGTTAAACGGTCATAAGAACCAGTCGTGAAAACAGGCGAAAGCCTCAAAAGCCGAACGACCAACCAGATCTGATCAGAAAATCGATCAAGTCCAAAAATCCAAACGGTCACAAGAACTGATCACAAAAATAGGCGAAGGCCTCAAGATCCAAACACCTAATCAGACTTGATTAGAAAATTGATCAAGTCCAAAAAATCCGAACAAACTCAATAGCCGATCGCGAAAATAGACAAGTACATCAAAATCAAGTTATAAGCAAGAGCTGAAGCAAAAGCGATCTTAAAGATTTCAAAAAGAAATTTTTATAAAAGGGTAGGAGTTTCTACAAGGGAGGTCAGACATACCCTACACCTAAAAAAAAAAAAAAAAAAAAAAAAAAATATTAATACGCAGGATCATCCTCAGGTTCATCACCACCTTCTGTATTGAATCTCTGAGTAAAAGTGTCAACTAGTTCCACCCTAGTTGGAATTGAAGGCATAGCAGGTGTCGAGGAAGGAAACCTTTGAGAACTCAAGGGATACTGGAGAGGGGGTAAATCCTTAGGATCCACCTCGCCCTTCAGTAGGGCAGCAAACTCAACCTCTCTAGGGCAGCAGAGGGCTCAACATACTCGCCGGTAACCAAGAGCCCCTGCTCGACATCATGCTCATCAACATCACCATAATCCCTTTCCTCAGTGGGAAGCTGCCCTTGAGCAAATCCAAGCCTACAACCCTTGGTATAACGAAGATTGGCGATTTGGGAAAAACGGTTGAACATATCCAAACCCCCTTCCTTGCAAGACTAGATCAAAGAATTTGCCTTCCTAAGTTGCAAGTGGAGATCAGCTTTATTCTCAAGTTCTTTGCCCTCTTATCAAAGTACTCAATTGATTTGAGTTGTTGGATCTTCTCATTCTTCTCTTCAGCAAGAGAAACCTTCAAAAGATCTACCCACTTCTGCAAGGCGGCAAACTGGTTTGCTTGGAGAGATTCAGCTGACAACTTTTTATAAAAGCAAACATCAAGAAAGAGCTCTGCAGAAAAATAGCAGAATGTTATCAAGAAGATAAGCAACAAGAAAAGAAAATAAGAAATCAGAAGACGTTACCCCCATTATAGACTTAGGAGCAAGAGAGAGCAGGTCATCAATGCTCATTTGTTGTTGTAAAATCTTATCCCTAGGTGACCATATCCCTCGGGCTAAACCCATCAATGTCTCTGGATCCTCAGCTCTAGAATCCCCTATAGTAATAGGGGAGCCATTAGCCTTCAACATTTTAGGCAACCACTTCTCGGTCAATCCCGCAAAGTCGCTCCCAGCTAGATTTGCAGAACCTGGAACTAAGGCACTTCTGCCACCAAAGGCCATAAGCTTGGAACGCTTAGAGGGAGGATCCTCTATTACATGAGGACGTTTGTTCCCCTGCCCAGTTTGAATCCCCTTCTGTTTATGAGAAGTGAAAGATTTATCAGCATCAGCCAAGATATTCTTCTTCTCATGCAGAGGTTTGGCAGCAGCCTCCCTCTCTTTCCAAGTCGAACGAGGTTTTGGAGGAAGAATTTCCATTACAGACTGAGAAAGAAGAAGAAGGGCAGACGAAGCAAAATCAGCCTCAGTATTAGAAACCTCGAGGTCAATGGGTTCCTCAAGATTTTGAATAAACACAAGAATGTCCCTAGAAATTGCCTCAAGAAGAAAAGAAGAAAGCAAGACCCGAGCTGAGGGAACGTCGCCCCAGACGTGCAATCGCAAGTACTCGAATCGGATATCTACAAATTTTGAAGGAAAAAAAAGTTAATATTATGGCCTAAAAAGTCATAAATATAACAAAAATGTTTTACGGCACAGGCAAAGCAAGAAGACTCGCCCGAATCATCAAAAGCGGGGACAGATGGGGCATGAAAGCTCGTCCGAGCAAAAGAGGAGCGCCATGCCCCTCTGACCTTAACAATTTTATCTTTCCACTCTTTATCAGAAGTGTTAAGATGAGTGAAAAGAGCTCTACCCGTCCTAAAATGAAAATGAAACCGACCCTCCTCACCTTTAATTCTATTAATGGTATAACAGAAGAGAAGAACGGTGAGATTTAGGGTTAAGCCCCTAACCCTATTCAGGGTAAGAAGGTAAGAAAGAATACGAAAAAAGTTAGGGTTAACCTGAAGGGGAGCCAAATTCAACACCGATAGGATCCGAAGGTAGGAGGGTAAAAGGAAAATCGAAAAGCATGAAAATGTAAAGCCAAAAAAAGATCAACCCATTAACACCCAGAAGCCCATCATCAGTCGAAGGCCTAATAACAAAAAAGTACACACATGTCAACTTGACCTGATTAGACAAAAGAAGCGCCGCTTGGCATATAAGCCGATGGATAGCCCAATCTCGGTAGGCCAATAAGTCCATAACACTTGGTATAAAAGAAATATACACACGATCAGTAAGCATAAATACCTACGTCTGGGAATAAAGTCAGAAAATGGCTCCATGTAATTCTTTAAACAGAGCCTATAAATAGAGCATGAATGAGAATGAAAAAGCATCAAATTCCTAATATTGCTACTCTCTTTGAAAATTATTTGTTTCCTTGTCTAATTTTGTGTATCTTCTCTGATTTATTTCTTAAAGTGCTCGGGTGTGAGAAATTGCATGTATACACTCCAATTTCTTGTGATAATTAGAGTGCAATCCAGATTGCACATAATGATATTTTTCATAAGCGCACTAAACACGTTGAGATTGACTGTCGTTTTGTTCATCATCATTTTCTTCAGAAGACCTTACAATTGCAGCCCATCACTTCACATGATCAGATAGCTGATGTTTTTACCAAATCGCTTCTGCCATGCCACTTTTAAGATCTCATTTCCAAACGCAAGATGGTCTCATTTAATCCACTTTGATTTTGAGGGGGGCTGTTAGAATATATTGTAGAATATATTATTACTATATTGTATAATATATTTTAAACTTGTATAGGATTACCATATATATAGTTACCATATACATATAAGGTTTACTTGTTCATCACACATTACGCCTCCTATATAAACCCCTCTTCTATCTTCATATCTTACACATCAATACAATGTACAGAGTTCTCTCTTTTATATCTAACACTACAAAACAAGTGACTCATTGTCTCTGGCTCCAAACAACAAACCATAGAAGTCAGATTCTTACTCATATTCCTACAAACAAGAGATTCCATAACAAGGATCTTAATTATCAATAAGGCATTTTTATGTGAAAATTCTAATTTTGGGCTTCACCTTTAACTTACTGTACACCACTCCCTCGCTTTAGCCAAGTTATTACGGATTTCTCCCCTATTTGAACCACAACGTACTGGTGCCTTTTTCTCCAGACCTAGTAAGAGCCAACTCATAAGCTGATGATGAGCACTGAAAAGTGCGCATTTAAACTCGTTAAGCTTAGGTATTCTAGAACCTTTATCTTACTTTACCGTTTTAGATTGATTTCGTGTTATTTTCATTTTCAGGCACTTATCCCAAAAATAAGCTAACTCA
>JAOTQH010231526.1:0-13728 GCA_025631255.1 Cornus kousa
TGAGGGGTGTTTTTTGCACGGGAAGGGTGTGATATGCACTATAAGCATAGTTGAGGGGTGTTTTGTGCACTTGACCCGATATAATATATATGTTTACATATTTTAGATTGCATTCCTAGCTCATAATAATCATGCCACTAATGTACTTGATTAAATTAAAAATCCTATTTTGCCCACAGAAGTTCATGGGTGTAAATTCCAAAAATTCTCAATGGCCTGAAAGAACCCAAGCCAAAGAAATCAATAATCAATAAAAAGGGAAATAGTTTTCAACTAGCAATTGACGCGCCTCGGTTAAAACCTCACAGGCTGAGTCATTGCCCCAAGCGCAATGATGTATTTTTTATTGTTGTGCATGTAGTGTTTTTATAGTTATAATTTTCTCATCCGCTTCTTACACTTTTTCGATGTGGGAATTATGTCACATAATATCAAACTAGTATAATACAATTCTATCCTTGTTTACATTAACATGTGATAAATCTATTGGTCAATCAAATTAGAATCCTAGCCTAATTAAAATTGAATCATCTAATAAATCTCCAATTTCATCTACACTATTGATTTGTTCCAAAACTTTTCCTGGACTCCGGAGTGCTACTTTTGTAGGCGTAATACATACAAGTGGGCCGAGCTGACCCTACTACTCTACATAACAATGTTGGTTGGGCTAGAACCACCTAATAAAAGAACCAAACCACCACCAAGTGACTTCCATTTGTATTGAATGTCCATTGTCAATATATGGCCCAGGTCCATTGTTCTGCGAATCCACTCATTGACTTCTCTAAAAGTAATTAAGCGTTTTTGTTTTAACCGAAATAAAATAAGTGTTTGTTATAATATATTTTGCGTAGTAATTGAAAGGCACTTTCATATTCCAGAAGATAAGGTTGTTTTTCTTACCTTTGGGTGCCCGGCTAGCCTTCTCACCCCTCCAACTAACCGCTAGTCATTAATTCTTAACATTTTTGTCATGAAAAAAAATAAATAAAAAAAATCAAGTATTAAGAGTATGTTTATGTATGTTTATCATATTAAATAAGAAAAAAAAACCACCAAGTGTGTTTGATTTAAAATGTCATGCATTTTCCATCTATCAATTTTTTCTAATTTTAATTTTAAGAGGCTAATTCTTATTCTGAATATGGGTTTAATGTAAATTTATAACGTCATTTGTTTAATTAAGAGGTTGTGATGCGTCGTTGAATCCAATACTAATGGTATTTTCTAGATTAATAAATATATTCGAACCTCTTATATTTATTTAACTTAGGTAACATTACTCGTTTTTGTCATGATCATTCTAATATTATTGAGTCTCAAATGTGATTTCCATACAATACTTTGTAAATATATTCTGAAATCATCAAGATATTCTTAGACTAGTTAATATATGTGTGTATATGTATGTAATACCCAAATCATTAAGTTTTTAACTTAAACAATATATATTTTATTATTATTATTATTTATTTATATGTCTTTTTTTTAAGTTAGACTTGAGAGTGAAACCACCATGAATGGACAAGTGTCTAATTGAATGACATATCTAAGAACCATAATTAAATTGATAAAAACATTAAACACATTCTTCAAATTCCGAATATGATGTTTTTATAAGGAAAAAGCAATACTGTGAGGGTTATTTTCTAAGCAATAATATTTTAAAATTATCAGGTCTTGTCGAGTGGTATTTTTGAGGTTTTTTTCAAGGAAGAGTACGGTGTGTGTAAATTTCTTATCAAAAAAATATATTATATTTTACAATTAGCCAATCATGAAAAATTGTCCGAAGGAACAAAATATATATATATATATAGATACACACACGTGTGTGTATTTTGTTTTAGTAATTATTTTCTGAAATGATTTGATGAGTTGTTATAATAACAATCCAAAAAATAAAAGAAAAAAACGTGGGAGTTCAGTTGTTCGATACTCAAAGAAAATGAGAAATTGAGTGTTTCAAGCTTTTTCTATGATTCCCAATACCATTCTGAAACGGGTTCTTGAAATTTTGGAGTGAGAGACGAAGATGATCCACAGATCTTATTCTCAATGGTATAGAGCCATAGAGGAGATGAACATGAAGACTAGAACATGAATCAAAGACAGTACTCGAAAGGTAAACATAGGCACTGCCTTTTTTTATCTTTTATTTCCTGCATTCCTATTATTCAATCGATATAAAGCTGCAGAAAAAAAAAAAAATGTATAAAGCTGCAGAAAAAAAAAAAAAATGTATGGTCTTTGATACTGTGATTTACTTATTGATGTTCTTAATTTTGTAATTGCTGTGTTAAAGTGTTTTGCCTGAAAAACTTCAATTAATGCAGAGTCATAAAATATTGTGGTGGACCACATCTATAAGCATTGAGAACTTGTCTCCTTTCACAACAAATTAAAATCCCTTCTTTTTTATTTTTGGTTTTGTGATTGTTTTTAGATCTTGTTAAATAAGTCTGCCCATCAACTGTTTGATTAAATGCCTCAGCTAAACTGTTGTTTCTAAGTATGTCAGCAAACACCCGTAAATGGGAGGGGCATTTTTATGTTGAAATAAACGTAAGCCTTAACAAAAAGGGTGTAATTCAATTATGGGTGTCACAAACTTGATATGAAATGACAAGTTTTAAATTCTCAAACTTTTATTTTATTTTATTTTATTTTTTTATTTTATTTTATTTTTATTTTTATTTTTGTATATATATATATCTGATAACTAGTTCATGAATTGCACACCTAGAATCATTTAGGTGATGCTCTTATTTCCTTGTACACAATCCGTGACGCTGTAATTTATCAAAGGGATGGCCAAAATCTCAACATACATTAATGTCTTTGTGTATGCGAAAACGCTTTTGGTGCATTTTGATTCTTTTGATAAAGATGGTACCATTTGAGATCTTTTCTTTTTTGCTCCTTTAGGTGTTAATGTGTGTGGTGGAACTCTGGTTGTCAATCCATCCTATTGTAGCCTACCGCAATGTGTAAATATTGTTCTCTTTTTCGATTTTTTGTGATACGGAGTACTTAATAAGACTGACCACCCCTCCTTCTATCTTCAATATATAATTTTGCTGCTGTGTCATATTTTTTCGACTATTAATGTCATTAGTCCCTATGCCCATTAGAGAAGTTGGGAATCAAATAATGTGACATAGAAAGCAAAGATTCAGAGAGGGGGGAGCTGACTAGGGTAAAATTTATTTATTTGCCAATTAAACTCCTTATGCCATTCTGTTTATTTGCCTCAAATCAATTTTTTTATTTTATTTTTATTTATTATTATTATTTTTTTAATATCTAGCTTCACAGAGCCTAACTCCCCTCCCTGCAAAATTCAGACCCCTAGCAGGGCTTGGAACTTCCCTATCGCTTATTGGGTGGGATAGACTGGAGATACCATGTTGAAATCTTAATGTATGTTGTTGTGGTTTCAATTCACCATATATTGAATAGTTCAACATCATGACGTAAATTGGATTTGTTTTATGGCTTTTTTCTCAAGTTCACTAGACTTATAGTAGGAATCTGATTGACTTTATTGGTGTCGGGCTCCTCTGGTGGGATATGAATTGGGGATTCGGGGTGGGAACTGTGGGTGTGTGATTTTTCGTAGGGGACAAAATACAAAATATATAGTGAGTGTGTGTTTAGCTAGTGCGGAACCCAGCCAAAGAGAGCGATAAATAAAGGAAGTAGTTTTCAACCAGCAATTGACGCACCTCAGTTAGAGAACCTCACAGACTGTGTCATTGCCCCAAGCGCAATGATATTTTTTCGAAATAGTCTATGTGGTGTTTTTATAGTTATAATTTTCTTAACAGCTTCTTACACTTTGGGACTTATGTCACATAGCTACTACCAAGTATAGTGTAACTCTCTCTTTGTTTAAGAACACAATTACATTAACATGTGATAATTGTCTTGGTCAATCAATTTTGAATCCCAATGGAAATAAAATTTATCATCTAATGATCTCCAATTTCATATAGATTTCTCAGCAGAAAATTCCTAAACTATGAAAATTATTAATTAGACACTATTATTGACCCGTTTCAAAGATTTTGGTCCTAGAGGAAACTTTTCCTGCCCCGAGTGCTACTTTTGTAATACGTCCAAATGGGCCAAGCTATCCAAAATGCAACTTATTTTTAAACAGTACTTTACATAGCAATGTTGATTGGGTTAGAACGCACTAGTGTTCTCAATTTATAAATAAAAAAATCAAACGCACCCCACTTTTAAAGTGAAATTACGAATACGTTTGTTATTTATGTTAAGGAAAAAAAAGTGTGTTTGTTTAGGAATATATTTTACTTTCATCTCTCAATATTCTCCAATTTCAATTTTAGGATCCTAATTAGGGGCTCTAAATATAGACTTAATATAAATTTGTATTGTCATTTGTTTGGTTAATTCAATCCAATGACTAAGAATTCAAGTTAATGGTACTTTTTAGATTTGTTAAAAGAATAAATATGCTACACTTTTAAAGTGAATTGACATTAATTCATTTAACTCATAAATATAAGATTCCAATATTATACTGGATTTTTTTTTTTCTCTCTCTCTCTCTTTTTCCCCCAACATATTGTGAATATCTCATCCATTTAGTGAATAAATTTATGAACTAATCAAACATTAGAAAGAAATAATAATAACTTGATGTAAGATTTACATGAATGTATTGATTGATTATTTGTCTGTCTTCCGTGGTGTTTATTCAACTTAGTTTTTGACTAGGTCATTTAAATCAAGTCAATTGTAATTCCCAAATCATCAAGTTCTTAACTTCAACAATTTTTCCATTTTTTTTTTCTTAAATGATTTGATGAATTTTTATATTATCACTCCAAAAAAAATAAAAAAAAATAAAAAAAAATAATGAGAGTTTTGTTGTTCGTTACTCAAGAAATTGAGTGTTTCTACCTTTTTCTCTGATTCCCAATGCCATCTCTGAAATGTGTTTTTGATTTTTTGGAGTGAGAGGTGAAGATGATCCGCATATCTTATTCTCAATGTTTGCGACTATAAATGGTATAGAGGAGTTGAACATGAAGACGAGACTATGAATCAAAGACAGAGTACTCGAAAGATTTCGCACAAAGGTAAACATAGGCTCTCGTTTTTTATTTGCTGCATTCTTATTATTCAATTGATATAAAGCTGCAAATTCAGGTTTATAGTCTCAATACTGTGATTTACTTATTGATATTCTTAATTCTGTTATTAGAAATTGATTGAATTGTTTCGTGTGTGTGTGTTGCATGAGAAACTTCAATTAATGCTGAGTATAAAATATGCTGGTGGACCAAATCTATATCCATTGAGAACTTGTCTCCTTTCACAACACATTAATTTACCCATTTTTAAATTTTTTTTTGTTATATTTAGATCTACATAAATAAGTCTGTTCATCCACTGTTTGATTAAAATACTCACCTAAACTGTTGTTTCTAAGTATGCTAGCCAAGCACCCAGAAATGGGAGGAGCACAACTATGCCGAAATAAACGTAAGCATTAACAAAAGGGTGTTAACTCATATTGGGTGATGCAAACTTATATGAAATGGTAATTGGTAAGTGTTAAATTCACAAATGTTTTGTATTTGATGACTAGTTTGTTTGTGAATTACACAATTAGTGTCATCTAGGTGATGCTCTTTTTCCCTTTTACACAATTCGTGACACTGTAATTTATCTAAGGGATCGCCAAAATCTCTACATGCATTGATGTCTTTGTGTTTGGAAAGTACTTTTTGCTTTCCTTTGCAAAGCAATGAAATTGGTACATTTTGATTCTTTTAAACATGGTATCATTTGAAATCATTTTTTTTCCCCTCTAGGTGTTGATGTGTATGGTGGAACTCTGGTTTTCAATCCATCCTATTGTGGCCTACTGGAATGGGTCATATTGTTTATCTATTTTCAGTTCTGACCAAAGCAAAAAATAGTTTCTTTTCTCTTTTGTCGATTATTTGAGATACTTGAGAAGCCCGACCATCCCGCCTTCTATCTGCAATCTATGATTGTGCTGTTGTGTCATATTTTTTCCACCATTAATGTCATTAGTGCCTGTGCCCATTAGAGAAGTTGAGTATCAAATAGTGCGACATAGAAAGCAATGGTTCAGTGAGGGGGAGCTGACTTGGGTCAAATTAGTATAATTTCAATTAATTCCTTATAGGCTTATACCATGAAATATGGATGGAAGTTTGTAACTTAAGATTTAATCCAATAATTATTTAAAAAGTTTAATGGGCATTGGCTGTACTTTCTTGGTGCTGGTTCTGAGGAAGGAAAACATGCTATCATATATTTTGGATTTATACTCATTTTTTATTTTATTAAAGTTAGTTGTTTATACGGTGCTAGTAAATTTCTTTTTCTTTGTTTCGTTTTCTTTTTCTTTTTTTCTTCCAGTTGTATTAAGGCCATTTTGGGTCGACACTAATACCCAAAGATGCACATATTCACCACAACTAATGTTCTTCAGGTAAGGTTTGGGGAGGCAAACTCTAACGTCTGGCTCCTGAGCCACGGTCATATAAGTCCTTGCTAGTGCACAATTTATGTCAATTTATCTTTATCAAATTTTAATTTGATGTGCCTTTCATTGTTTATGTTTGAAGGGAATATATCCTCATTATTGGATTAGGATATCATTGCTTTTCTATGATATGGTATTGCGTATCTGACTTCATATCTGTCCCTTGTGGTCTGGAATCAAAGATTGAGCTATCATAATGGATGGATCAATGCTAATTCTGTTGAATGATTGAGTAGTCATTTTAGCATTTTGATGTATATGAATTTAATATGGAACTTCTTCTCATTTCCTCTGAATTAGCGTGATATTCAAGATGCAAACAGAACTAACCGTATGGGCTTTTTTATTTTATTTTCTTGCAGCAATGCCATCATTGAATTTTCGTTGCCTACTCCTTTTCTCAGCATTTCTTGGACTCTTTCTAATTCTTTATGGTGAATGGAAAGACACTCATATGGAGGTCAGATATACAGATGTTGATTACAGTGTGTTTTCTGATGTTGCTTCTTTGATTGCCTCAGGAAGGTCCCCATACGAACGTTCTACATATCGGTACTGACCTTTGATTGCATTTCTTCTTATGGGCGAAATTTCTCTTTTCTGCTTCAGGTATGGTATTTCATGGTATGGATTGATTTTTTATTTTGAAGAAACGCGAAAAATGTGTTCTTTGTTACTTTGTTTGATAGGTTCGTTTGTTGAAATGTTGGGCTTTGCTCAAGTGTTCCTGATTGATATGTACAGTAGGATCTGTTTAATGTTCGTGTCACGTGCACCTTTTTCTGGAGATTTCCCTTGGATTTTATTTATTTATATATTTAATTCTAAAATCTGACTTTATCTTCAAACTTAAATGGAAAAAAATTGATGTTTTAAGTTAATGATATTTAATTTTGTTTTTCCCTGTTATTCCAGAAAATTAGTGGGAAAATTATATTATGTTGTCACTTCAGATTTACTTGTGGGGTTGTTTATCCACACCATTCTGAAGCTACGAGGGGTGCCTGAGAATCTATGCACATATTCTGTGATGGTATGGCTCCTCAATCCATTTAGTTTCACCATTGGAACCCGAGGGAACTGTGAGCCCATTGTCTGTGCCATGGTTTTGTGGATCATTATCTGTCTCATCAACGGGTATAACTTCTACTTCTTTGTACCAACTTTTGAAATATGGCTGCAGCGGTTTCTTGAGATATATGCCAGTTTGTTATTAATCAGAATCGACTCCCAAGATTTTCCTTAGCCTTGCTTGACAAGTAGGCTCAGCATTGTCAAACCAAATCTCAATCAAATGATCCGCTAACTAATAATTCAAGCCAAACAGTCCCCATTACTTCATGGTCTTAATGTACTTACCGGAAAAAATAATAATAATAACAATACTTCATGGTTTTACTGGGTGCTTGAGGTTTGATTTGTTTATTTCAACACAAAATTAATGTAGCTGCAAAATATCCAAATTGCACCGCAACCCAATCCCACTCCACCACACAAATTTAGATACCATTGGTGTACTTGAATTAAGCCTAGCTTCGTTTTTTTTTTGGGGCCTGGCTTGGCACTCACACCACTTGGGCTACAAGGCACACCCAATTAAGCCTAGCTTAGTTAGTGAATATCCCAATGTTCCTAACAAGCAAATCCGTTTTACACATACATATGGTTAAGAATGAGAGTGGGCATTGGTGCTAGGTTGCTCATTAGGACCTAGAGGAGGTCTTGGACGTGGAGGTATGATTGCTTCAGACCCACAGCAAGGGAGCCTTGTCCACTGGGTTAGCCCTATATGCATAATAAAGAATAGACATACCCAGACCTATTCAAGGTCCAGTGGGGGCAATTGTTCCGACTTATTTTTTTTGGTATGCTATTATAAACCTACAATTTTCTTTGCTTTGAATTATGTACCTATAAAATTTTAAAATCGTCCCCACTAAAATTATAGATAAACCTTAGTATTGTCCCCACCTCATGGTTTGAATTGTTTTTTAATCTTGTTATTGTTAAAGGCCGCCCCCGTGCACATAATTTTCTAGGTACATCCCTGAGAATTAAAATATAATTTTAAGAAGGATACTTCTTAACATGTAGAAAGAAAAAAAAAATAAAAAATAAAAAATAATAATAATAAAAATAACAATAACATTATGGGAGATTTACATTAATGTATCAATTATTTAATCATCTTAGTTGTTGTTAGCATTTGGAATATGAAAGTATTTAAGGTTCAGTTAAGAATACTAGGCTTCTCTCCATCATGGCATGGAAGGGGGAAGTTGGTGTGGAAGCTTTGTTTTGTTCAATGGTGTTTGTTATGGAGAATCTTGTCGAAGTAACAAAAAAAATATATACTAAATACAGATTTCTTTTCATGTCATTATAAATATATAATTATAATTCCTAACTTTCTTTGTGCCATGTTTACTGGTTTACAAGTAGATCCAAGGCACAATTTTTCCATATATTTTTATCACATCTATCTAAACTAACTACGAGTCTACGTCCATGAGTTTTTAATTTTAGAGAAACTCATCTGTTTTCTGCCTCAGCTTATCGTTCAGCAAGTTCTTATTCTCCGCTTCACTTTGGATTTGCCATTCTGTTTCTTTGTGCAGACAGTAGTAGCATTTGTATCATTTAACAAGGTTTGTGAATTCAATCTATTGCCTTGTACTGTCACTGAAATTGAAATCTCTTTTTGCTGCCTTATTTTAGTTCTAATTAAAAATGCAAATCGGATTATCGAGTCTTCTTACGTGAAAAATCACTCTAATCTGCCTCCAGAAGTAATTTTATTTCTGAAATTATGGGCTCATACTTTGGATAGGGAATTTCTGATAGGGTTTTTTTTTTGATATTCTTATGTTTTATTGGTTATTATTTTTTGGCAGGTCATGACAGTGTAGTACTTTGTATGGTTCTTCTGCCTGTTGCCTTTACTCCATGGTGCAATATGAAGCGTAATGGATGGAATTCACTGGTTGAATTCAAAGGCAAGCAAGTTTAATTTTCTTAACTACTTGAAACATGAACGAGAGAATGACCAACAGATACCATGTTGAAACACTGGTGGGATACATGCCCTTATTTTTCGTTTTTGCTTGAATTAAAAGTTTGGAACTCAGAATTGTAGGGCTTTACCCAAGAAGGGAGCCCTTCCAAAAATTCTCGATAGCTCGGGCGGAACCCAAGCCAAAGAGAGCGAAAAAAAAGGAAATAGTTTTCAACCAGCAATTGACGCGCCTTGGTTAAAACCTCATGGGCTGCGTCATTGCCCCAAGCGCAATGATGCTTTTCCTAAATCTTCCATGTGGTGTTTTTATAGTTATAATTTTTTCTCAAGTTCTTATACTTTTTCGATATGGGACTTGTGTTATAGTTCAAAATCATCAAACAATTACATTAACATGTGATAAATTGTGTCGGTCAATCAAATTTGAGTCCCAACCGGAATAAGATTGAATCATCTAATAATAATCTCCAACTTCATCTAGACTTCTCAGCAGAAAAGTCCTAAACTATGCAAATGGGCCGTACTGACCCAAAAGGCAACTTTTCATAACAATGTTGGTTGGGCTAGTACTAAGGCATCATGCACCTAATAAAAGGACCAACCGGGCCCACTATTTTGTGACTTCCATTTGTATCGAATGTCAGTGTTAATCGATGGCCCAAGTCCATTATTCTCACTGAACCCAGTGATTGACTTCTGCAAGTAATTAGCCTCTGTAGTTGGGCTGGTACGTGTTTTGTTTTAACGGAAACAAAGTAAATGTTTTGTTATAGAAATTCTTATCAGATTTTTGCATCAACATTCTAAATATAAATTTAAATGTATATCACGTTTCAATCCAATAACCTCTTCTTCTTCTTCTTCTTTTTTTTTTTTTGGTCACCAATCCAATAACTAAGAATTCAAGTTAATTGTTTGTTTTAGATTGATGAAAAAATAAATATACTACACTTTTAAAGTGAATTGACAATTTGACATTGATAAAAATATTAAGCACATTCTTCAAAGTCTGAATATTTTTCCTAAAAAAAAAAAAAAAAACAGTACTGTGATTATATTTTACAATCGGCCAATAATTGACCACATCCACTTGGACCATATACATACTAGTGTTATACGAAGCGAATGAAAACAGAAATTATTGAAGCATGCACCAAGACTATTCGAGAATTCGAGAATCTCACAAGCATCTTAATCAAAAGGCTGGACAAGCTTGAGGCTACGAATGTAAATACTTGGGAGAGAGAGATAAACAAATAGACAGAATAAAAGATGTTACTGTTATTTTTGAACAGATTTAACCATACATAAATACAAATTCTTCTAATTCACCTGCCATTACTCTTCAATTTCATGTTGAGGTCTATCCTCTGGAGAGACTCAAATCAATTTCTAGATCATAGCTCGTGAATCAAGTATCAATTATCACTACATCTACTGAGGAGCTTACCTCCTCTAACGGTGACCTGTAATGGCAAGTGCGTGCATGCATGCAATGCTTTTTGTGCTTGTTTTCTCACGTAGGCTCACATAGTAAAACCATTACATTAGTCACTAAGAAATCAGGAATCTCTCCTATGCACAGCGTGCATGGGCTGTGCACATTAAAAAATGCAAATCATTTCACATGTAGTGGGGTCCACTCTGTCTATGACTACCAAAATGCATGTGAAGTGATCTCTACTCTTCTCGTCCCGTGCATAGGTTTGGTTCGTAATTCCTGAAATACATACATGAAAAGATATGTTGATGGGTGAAGGGTGAAATACAAGATGAACTCTAAAAAAGGCTTGGATCTTCATGGCTGCAATGTCTTCTTCGGATAGCAGCTTTTTAGGTCTCGTCCTAAACCTAATTTGTTATTTCTCATAATTAACACTACCCATTATGTTTTGATTTGATGTTTTGATTGATGACAAATATGTATGAAGTCCATATACAGCCCTAGAGACATTGCCAATGCACAGCAACAAAATCTAACGTTAAGAATATATTAATAGTTGAAACCGCTCGAGATGCAGCCTGAATGCATGAGAATCCTATGATCACAAGCTCTCTATTTTTATTTTATATTTTTCAAAAACAGGGATAAGGTTCTACCCGACTAATTCATGGGACTCGTGTAAAATTTCAAACAATTGCTTGCAACTAGAAGGAATGAACCTGAGATTTGAAACATCATAGTCTAAAAAAATCCAAGTTTTTTCCTACCAGGCCAATCTCTTGGGATTAAAGATAGTAATAAAATGAACTTATTAGTTAATAGATTAAGGATAATAATAAAATGAGTTAATAGATTGAGACATTTGTTTTTGAGATTTGCAATAGTCAAACAAATTTTTTTTTTATAACATTTTCAATTCAAGTATCAATAAAGTAAGCTTATGACTTGTGATGAAAGAACTCCCTAGCTAGCATTACTTGTGAATCAATTATCACTACATCTGCTGATGTGAATCAATTATCACTACATCTGGTGAGGAGTTGTCGTGCTCTGACGGTGACCTGCAACTGGGCAAGCGCATGCATGCAATGTAAGGCTATTCGTGCTTGTTTTCTCACGTAGGCTCCACGAACCACCGCTTGCACCTTCACAAGACTCTTCAGCGCTCGAAATGCTTTCCTTGCCTGTCAACATTCACACCAAACACACAATGAATTAAGAGAGTTCATGAGTTATGTAAACCATTAACTTCAAATCAAACAAAATTTCATAGTGGTTTGATTTTGAATTTTTTGAAAACAAAAAATTATTATTGAAAAGCTGAACCCTTTTAGGCATGAAAGAAATATGTGAAGAGATATATGTTGATATATGGGTGAATGGTGAAATACAAGATGAGCCCTAAAAGAGGTTTGGATCTTCATGGCTGCAATGTCTTCTTCAGATAGTAACTCTTTCTTCGGGGTCAGGGTCGAGGGAGAAGATAAAGCAGCTTCTGATTTTGTTATTTCGCGATTGACTGCATCTTCTGTGCCAGTTGCATCCTCTGTGAAGCTCGTGGTGGTGGTGGTGGTGGTGGTGTTATTGGCGCGGAGAAGAATGACAGTTTCATGATGAGAATACCTGAAAAGCTTTCTTCGAATGACGCCAAACCAATTCTGAGACTTTCCCATTTCTTCCTATTGTTGCTTCAGAGCTAGCTTTAGATTCAATGTATACTACTACTACTACTTCAATCATAAGGGCTTGGAAAACTTCCCTTCAAGGTTGGAGTTGTGGGCACCATGTTAGCATATATATATATAGAACGTGACAGGATGAATATCTTTCAAGCATTGCAACCACTAGACCCTGGGACCAAAAGTGTAAAATGACCACCACCACTAAGTATTGGTCCCAGTCAACAATAGAATGGCTGATACATGATTGGTTGTTGGTAAGGATACGAATACTTTAGAAATGTCTTAAATTATCAGATAACCTGAGGGACGGGTACGAATACGACTTTATAAGAATATAGCGTGGATACATTAAAAAAAAAAAAAGATATAATATAATATATATGTTTATATATTTTAGATTGCATTGAATTGTGTTTTTTGATAATTATAAAATTAGTAGGTCATAGTAGGGGCCGCAAATTATGACATGACTCGTTAATACGATTCGACATAAATAGGTTTGGGTTAACTTTGAACAAATTCGGGTCATAATGGGTTGACACGATTAACTCGTTTATTTAACCGTGTTGGGTTAGGGTTGAGGGGTTCAATACGTATAACCTGTTTATGACTCGTTTAACTCAACATGTTATCATGGATAGTCTAATCATTTAAACATAAACCTTGTTGCTTAGTATTTTGTATAATACCCTTACTGGGTCGTGGGTGTAAAACTAAAATTTGGAACTCGGAATTGTAAGACTTTACCCAAAAAGGGAGCCCTTCCAAAAATTCTCAATGGTCGGGTAAAACCAGGCCTAAGAGATCAATAAAAAGGAAAATAGTTTTCAACCAGCAATTGACGCGCCTCGGTTAAAACCTCACAGGCTGCGCCATTGCCCCAAGCGCAATGATGTATTTTTTAATGTCGTGTATGTAGTATTTTTATGGTTATAATTTTCTCATCAGCTTCTTATAGTTTTTCAATGTGGGAATTATGTCACATAATATCAAACTACTATAATAGAATTCTTTCCTTATTTAAGAA
>JAOTQH010231536.1:0-13727 GCA_025631255.1 Cornus kousa
ATTTTAAGGAGGGTATTTTGACATTTTGAAATAAGAGTTTGGAGGGTATTTTGGACCTTAATAATAATTTTTGATACATTTATAATTATTTTTGTTTAATTCAATCAAATTAAACATTTCAAATATACTATTTTCTTATTTTGCCTAATATAGTATTTTATTTTATGAATGGAAATTATATGATCTATTCTCTTCATAAGGGTTCCAGCGTTTGCTAAAAACAATATTGTGAGTATGTTTAATTATGCAATGTTATGTTTTTCCTGTTTGTTTTTGTGTTTTTTATATAAAAATACTAGATTAATGTCTTGTTATCAGATTGTGATCATGTTTGTAAATTATATAAGTTGTTTTTTTATATATAAATACTAGCTTAAATGTCTTGTTATCATTTTGTGATCATGTTTGTAAATTATATAAGCTTTGAAAAATATATGCTTCATAAATTATTTAAGATTAATCATGAATATGCTTACATAATTAATTAAATACTTTATTCTAAATATTTAATTAATATTTACAATAAAGTAATAAAAAATAATAATAAATAAAAATATAAAGAACCTAAATTAAGATTAGTATTTGATACTATATTTACACCTGTTTGGTGCTAAACAATCTCTACGGCTTTTTTCTTCTACTGATAACAGTACTATAAATCAATAGATCCACGTACTCTTTGTAATTTGAATCAAAATGCACCTAGACTACTAAAATCAATGGATGTGACACCACCATCAATAAAAAAAAAAATAATAATAAAATTTGATTGATTTTTTTTCTCCCTAGATATATATATACATATATACATATGGAGTGTATTTTATTATATATTTTACCTTTTCTAGTATAGTGTTTTATTTTAGAAAAAAAAAAAAAAAAAAATGGATCAACTGGTGTCACAATTATTGAGTTTAACGCTCTAAGATGAAAAACACTATTTTTGATGAGAAACACTCTATTTTTGTAACAGTACTCTTCAAATTCAAGTTATTGGCATAGGGGTGGTTTTCATTGGTGATCAAATGAGAGAAGGTGGACAACAAATATTTATTGTTGGTACTTGGTAGCTGTGCAACTAGGGTGATCAATATCAACTTAACCCGATTTTTCATCTGTTTGAATAAGTATTTTTATATTAAAATTGGATTTGAGTTGAAAATTTTCAACTGGAATTTTATTAGAATTTGGCTTAATCCACCTTAATTTTAATATTATTTTTATACATATTTTATATTTAATTTTTATACTGATTTAACATTTTAAATATATTAAGCTTCAGATATCAAATTTCAGTGCCCGAAATGTGAGGCTATATAAACGGATTTGTTGGCTTTATACAGGGGAGTTATCGACTCAGAACAGCATTAGCAACTAGGGTGCCTTGGTGGAAGTGGGGAATTAAAGAGAACAATTTTGTATGAAGCCAAAGGCTTGGTGCTGATATCTGTGTAGCAAGTCCAAATGGATAAGAAAATGTTGTGTAAGACCTTAATTGCAAATATTATCTGGACCTCCATTGTTGTTCAAGAAACTAGACTTGTTGAAACAGTGTAACTTAAGCAGAACAAGCAACAATTTGAGGTTACACGATAGATGGACAGAGCTACCTTCTTTATCTGATTCATTGAAGTTTCCTTGTCCTCGTAAAAGTCAGGCAGTGGCCGCGCTTTGAAGCAGAAAGTTTTACGCCAATTTTCAAATTTCTGTTTCTGCTTTCTTCTGTGCAAATAGGTGGAGCCTAGTTATTCTCTGGCTTAGTTTTGTACAGCAAAAAGGGAGAGATTAATGCTCTGGATCAGCATTAGCAACTCTGAATTTGCAAACTATTTTCCCACTCTGCAGGCATTCAAAAGAAACACTCAACCAAACAACATGGTTTTCTGATTGGTCGATGGAAACTCAACCTAAACCAGTCGAGCTAGATCATAGAAAGAGGAAAAAGTTATCATGGGGTGTTCTCAGGTGTTGGATAGAGACATTGGATTCACGCAACACAGTCACAAGTAGTTTATACAAACACAAAACACATTACAAAAGAGCATAAGTGAGCTAGCTACATTGTTTCTAAGTTTCCTAGCCATTTCTACCATAAGTTAACCTACTTCTATGCCATCGAAGCACATTCATTCCGTCACCATTCATTGCCCTTTTAGCTCTCAAAGGCTCATCAAAAACAGAGAGGGCTGCAAGTCCAGGGAAAAGGCCATAAGTGAGCCAAAAGTTGCAGAGGTTGTTGGTCAGGTTGTCGGGTGTGAAGGATCAGTCAATAAGTCCTTCAAAATTTCATCTTCATAACTGAGAGTATGGTCAAAAAGAGCTTCCTCAGAAGAGATGTTCTTGGCTAACTCCTCGCACCTGATTCTAAGAGAAGCAGCTTTTGTCACCTCTACGGCCAAGTCGCGACGGAGATTCGTAATATTCTTATCAGTCTCTTGCAATTCTGACAACATCTGTGCAGCTTCTTGGTTAAGTTCACGGACTGCAAGTCTAGCATTAGCGTCTGTGTACCTCTGCTCGAGCCATGATAGATCCAACCCCACCAAGGATTTCCAGTCCGTCACCAGATCTCTAGCGCCATTGATATCGTCGGAAGTAATTTGGCTAATCCTTTTTCCTGCCAAAGATTTGATGAGACCCGCCAGGGCATCCAACAACATCCCCTGAAACTGTCCACTTTTCACTCTAAAAGCATCAAAAGTCTTGGGGTGTTTGTGAAATATACAATCAAGGTATGGAATGCTTCGGAAGCTACATGTATATCCGCGCCACTGCACTAATTCGTCAGGGCCAATGTTCTCCTCTCGAGGTGGAGGAAGGGGCTGTGCAAGACTTGTGTTGGGTACTGAAGCACCTGCTGATGAAGCTGAAGCCGGGGCTTCATTTACATTTATAGCTTCCGGCAGGTTCAAGTAGATTTCCTCGGAGTTTAAATTCCTATCACCAGCACTATCTCTGATCTCAATGGGGTTAGGAGATGCAACCTCCTCGTCAACATCATCATCCGCACACCCACCTTTGCCAGCAGATGAATCCCTCTTTTCTTCAGCCGCACAGATTTTGAGTAATTCTCTAGAACCACATGGATAGAGCCAAGCAACAGGTATGCTTTCATGGCTTACCACAAGCTGATTTCTTGGTGTCTTATCAAGGAGCCTCAAGCGCTGCAATTCAGATGCCCTCCCCTGTTGCTCGCTCTCTGACGGTGACTTCTCACTGATAGTAGCAGTGTCGTCGACTTCAAGACAGCCAGGAGAAACAGGTGCTTCATCAGAACCACGATCAAGCGAAGAGCCAAACTCTGAATTTGTATTGGAGAGCTATATCCAAGAAGTAAAGCAAGTAATTAAAAAACAAACACAGATGATTAGACGACAAAGATGGTGGAAAGGAAACTTGATTAATACCATTCTCATGCGCTTCAACATGGGTGGCCTTGGGTTGATCAATGGAGGTTGCCTTTTGCCACAACTTGTGGCATTGTTTTGAAGGCGCGCAGACCTACGTGGCTGAAATGTTTTTTGAGCTGATGCAGCAATAGTGGTGGTGGTGACTACTGCAAAATGGCTTAAGCCCTCACGGGATGCATTTAGGTGATTTTTGGGAGCTTTCAAGGAAATGTCATCTTCGAATATAGGGACTTGGTCCAGTGGTTGAGGGGAGCTCGATCGGAAGGCAAGGAACTTCGTTAAAATGTTAGCCCAATACTCGTGAAAGCGTTGAGTGCACCTACCTTGGCGTTTACGTGAGGGCATAGTGAAGCTAGCAGGATATTGAGAAAGTGCGAGTTGGTGAAAACTACAAAATCTAGCGCAGCTGGAAGTATATGATTCTGGAAAATTGGTAGGCCCTGGTACACCTTGGTCATATCCAAACTGGCGAGCAATCCTACAAGGGTCGTATGTGATTGCCCCTTTTCCGGTCTCAGTTATGTAGGGAAGGGCACATTTGGACACAACTGCAGTGAAAATTAAAGTGTTGGCATTGAAGTCATCCTTCACCACTGCCACAGCGTCCTCAGGACCCCCACAAAATGTTGGATAAAAAATGCCGTCGTGCTTAACAACATATGGACGGGCACAGAAGTTTTCAAATTCATCAATATAGTCACTCAATCTACAAGGAGTCGTGAGGTTGGTCCATCTCATTGCATGACTATAGCATTGAAGCTTGCCATCAGCTTTTTCACATAAGGTTCTGGGACAAGGGGCAAAGTCTGGGAAGCGCTCATACAAAAACAAAGTCAAGAATGAGCATGAAACATAAGTAGTCACTTCATACCGACCGAGAGACCGAACCCAATCTTGCTTCAGCATATTCAGCCTGTAGTATAAAGTACCAAGAAACATGGGAGCAAGAGGCAATCCATGGCCACGAGAGAGAACCGCAGCCAAAGGGAACACTCTCTCGTTAATGCCATCTTCGGGTTTGCCTTCAAAAATAAACCTGTCTAACCAGTATGATAAGTAGCCCGCCAGCTCATAACGTTTTCCATACCCAGGTCCTCTGACACTTCTAAGAGAATGTTGATCATAATCTCGGAAAAAATATCTATACCACTGGGTATGAGTCGGGTATTTTGTCGAACATGGAGGAGGCGAATTGAGAAGAACAGAGCCTTGAAAGCGTGAGCCCCATTTTGCCGCCTCTGTGGCCGCGCTACGCAATGCATCAACTATTTCCCGGTCCTCTTCCGATACAACGGATAGATCAGAATCAGCTGAGCCGAAGATTGGAAGATGGAATAATACACAGACATCTTCTAAAGAAGGCGCGAACTCACCCCAAGAAGCCACAAAGGTGTGAGTGTGGCAACTCCACCTTGAAAGGAGCACATCTAGGTTTGTTTGATCAAGCTGAACTGTCAAATTTGTAAAAAGGCGAACCGAATGATAGATATTAGCCCTAATGAGAATTTCACGATAACGCTCATTGTCAAGTATATACCGTGACCAAAGTACCCAATCGGGTCCTCCTGGAGGACTGGTATGGGTAGTGCTTGTGTATTCGACAATGGAGTATGGGAAATCTCCGCGTTCGATCAAAAGACGCGGAATGGAATAAGATGGTAAATGATCAGCTGTGTCGCTTACCTCTGTTTCAGGTTCCAAAAGTAAGGGTTTGGTGTTGGTGGGTGGGTTAGAGGATTCCAGAAAAGTGGCGACTTTGTCCCAAAATTGGTCGCCATCTTCAAGGTATCGAGCTCGGCGCCACTCCGATGGCGGAGGGGGCTCAGGGACAACATCATCGGAGCCGGTCAAAAGTTTCTCTGGCATATTGAGACACACGGAAAATATAGATGAGAGAGCAGGAGAGGTAAGTGGCAGTGAATGTGAAGCCTAATTAATTAGTGCGGAGTATCCACTTATAAATATGGGATGGGAAGCCCATAGGCCAATATATATATATATATATACTCCGTATATCAGAATAGGCCATATGCTTATTTTTCTATTTAAATACCAAAACAAAAAAAATATGCACTTAGATATATATATTAACTATTGAAAGTGGTTGTCTTGTCAATTTACACTGAGCAAATTCCTTATCTCGAAAATCCCAAAATACATATGTAAAATTATAAGTGTTTAATTTAGTTTGGAAAGTTCTTGTACAGAGTCTGAGTGATTTTTATTTTATTTTTAATATATAATTATCCCTAAATAAATGTATACTTTAAATTAACATTGTATATTTTTGAGTTAAGTGGTGTGCTGGAATTTTAAAGAAAAACAAATTAATTCCTTGAAAATTTGGGAGCATCCAAAAGGGTAAAAAATATTATATGGAGGTAGCATTCCAAATGGAATTATTATTTATTATTTTTTCTAACAATAGAAAACAGCAATTAACCCCTTGATCAGGTAATGCATTCTCGTTATATTGACAAACAAATATTATAATTCCACATGAGCTTGTTGCTATAAGGTTCAATCCAGGTGCAAATATTGGTAGATTTTATTGTTAACGTAATTAGATTATAATATAGCCGTTGTTTAGATTGCTACCATCATTACATTATATTATAACGATTGTCTAAATTGTTACAGTGATTATTGTATAACCGTTGGGTACTACCTAACCTATTTCTATCTCTCCTTGTATATATTTTATACACACTTAAATATACAGAACATATTCAACATACACGTTTGTCTTTCTTTATTTTTCTCTTATATTCAACATATATTTCTGCCACTCTCTTATAATCAACATTTATCACCACTTACGAGGCTCATATTGTCCTTTTTCTTCTATTGTAGCGGAGTGTGTGAGTATCACTTAAGAAAAAGAAACAAAGGTCTCCATTTTTTGAAAATTAAAGCCAAAAAAAAGTTCGTTCGTGGCCATAAAATAAAGACATGGAAAAGACTAGTGACTTAGTGGAGTTACTTTAAAAAAAAAAAAAGTAAAAAAATGGGTGCTGCAAAAATTGGGGTTTAATGAAAAGGTGGATTAGAGTGGTGATGATTCTGTTGTTTCAGTATCTTATTCTGTCTTGCTGAAGGGAAGTGGAAGGGATCTTATGTGCCTTCTAGGGTATCTGGCTAAAATGGAATCGCTTGTGCTAAAATGAGAATTTGATCTTAAAGATGGCAGTTTTTTGTCCCAAGTGTTCTTTCATGGAGGTTAGGGCGTGAAACAGCTCAAGTTGGGCTATAAAAAGCATATGTTCTTGTAGGGAAGTGTTGCAGAGAGGTATAAGGCGGAGAGTTGAGTTGGTACAGGGACATGCCTGGTTTCAAAGTCTTATTCACTTGCCCCACACACTGCAATGTCTAGAAAATCATTGGAATGCTCGGAATGCTGAGCTTATTTATCAGTTGTTTGGTCAGGTAGAGGCTGATTTTTTTATTTATTTTTTTCTTTGGTTTTATGCATGATAATCATTATAGCATTGTCAGTTGTATGATTATCATCACATTGTTTGGTTTGCTGTCGTAGTTCAGTCTAGAGGCTGGACTGCCCAGCTTACATAAATTGGTGCTCCGTTAAGTTTCAAAGCAAATAAATTTTACAATATTTCCAAATCATCTGAATGGTAACAAACTAATGCTAAAAGAAAACTTGATCGAGAACAACAACTTCACTCTGATTTTCACGAGGGAATTCTACTATGGAGTTCAGCCTCCATGTTATTTACTCGTCATCGTAGCCTTTAGCTTTCAGCACCTACAATTTTCAGTTGTAGCCTGAAATGCAATAACACTGTTTTTACTGATCAATGCTGAATATCTGGGGATGTGCTCTCATAAAAAATCATTTTAGGCTGTGAATTGAGCGAAAGTGTTGGGATTCGACTATTCTTTTTCAAGGCATTCTTGGAGCCACTTGTATTGGACATAGGCGTCCGGCATGCTAGAGAGCTTTGCATTCTGCTGGAACTTGGCTTTCTTCCTAGCTTGGGTGACTGAGGCCGTGTCAATGGAGTCTACAAGAAAGAAGGAAGGAGACAACATAAAGAAAATCATCAATGGTAATTCCGACCACCACAAAGGATAGCATAAGTTTAGGATACGAATTTTCAGCGCCAGAAATGTGAGGTATATAAACGGATTAGCACCTAGATGTTAGAAGATTTAAATATTAAAGTCACCTTTCAAATATATATACAAGTCACAATACTCTCTAAAAGCTTAACCTTCTGGTTAACACTGGAGTGCCTTAGTGGAAGTGGGGAATTAAAAAGAACAATTTTATGTGAAGCTAAACGCTTGTGGATAAGAAAATCTGATGCCGAGACCTTATTGCAAATTTTCTCTGGATCTCCACTATACTCGTTGAATCAGTGTTAAACTTAAGCAGAGAAGACAACAATTTGAGGTTACATGATAGATAGAGCTACCTTCTTTATCTGATTCTTTGGTGTTTCCTTGTCCTTGTAAAAGTCAGGCAGTGGCCGCGCTTTGAAGCAGAAGGTTTGACGCAATTTTCTAATTTCTGATTCTGCTTTCTCCTGCGCAAACAATACAATATTGTGTTATAGATGGAGCCTAGTTATTCACTGGCATAGTTTTGTACAGCAAAAAAATGGAGAGTTTAATGCTCTGGATTGGCAATTTTAACTATGACCTTGAATTTTGTTTGAATCTGCACTTTTTGTGTCTCCTTCGCATTGAATTTCTCTTCAAGCTTCTGAAAATATCAGAGGGCAAAACCATATAATACCAAAGACTAGTAGATATAATTGAGTAACTGAGAGAGAAAAATAAGAATAAACAAGCCAAGACTTGCCTGTTTTCTTCTTGCAGCTCTTTCCTCTGTTCTCAACTTGAAAGGAGAAGATAATGCCGGTGACTGTAATTTGTTTCGGCAGGCACTTATGGACTTGGAACTACTGGCAGACAAAAGCAAGCAATCATATAGCAACTCTTTCTTAGTGAGTGGCTGCTCGAATAAATTAGGGGATGTTTAATTCAAATCTTGTTCTTCAGTAGGAAAGACTTGGATTAATTTGCACATCGAAATCCCATTGTTATCCACAAATTATACAAGAAGAGTTGAGGAAAATGTTTATATGCTAATTATAATTTATTCGATTTTTGGAGCTTGGTAGGCCTCCGAGGTCTTATTTCTTACCAATTGAGCTATGTGGTGAACTAAGACATAGATATATATATATACATAATAGTTGCTCTAGTGCTCTACCAAGTGAACACACTGAACAATTTGTGATAATAGAAAGTTACAAAGCTACTTACACTGCAGAAAGGATGTGCCATTTTGGTTCAGTTGTTTTACTTTGTGAGAATGAGGGATCAAGTTGTGTTCTAGCCCTGCAAGTATAAATGTGACAAAGTATTTAATACAAGTGAGAGAGAATTTTATAGATGTGAGACTTCTTTTCTGCAGATTCTTATAAACCAGTTAGTTACCTTTTACTTTCTGAGCTAGGTGTTGTTAAAGGATTGTGCTTTGTTGCCCCATTCACATGTGCCTGCAGGTGAGAAAAGAGACTAATATTAGCATTCGTGACAAAATCCCCAATTGGAGGAACATATAGGAAATGATATTAGGGCAGAGGAAAAAGACACCATGGTTGGAGTTCTTAGAGGAGTCACACAATCTTTAGGTGCCTTTGAAGAACTAGAAGCAACCCTTGAGCTTTCAATCTTCCGTATCCCCGGGGTACTAGCTTTATCGGATTCTCTGGCAGGAGTCGAATTAATCAATGAATGGAGCGATTTTCGAGTCGTTCTCTTCTTATCCGTAGAGGCAATTTTAGAGTCCATGGTGGTTGGAGTGACATTGTTTTCCTTTTGGGGATGAATGGAAGCCATGTGTTTGGCAGGTGAACTCGGAATTTTAGGTGCTCTACCATAAACTGATGACTTTAGGGAAGAAAGTGCTGATTTCTTCTTGCTCATCACTGGTGCAACATCCTGATCAGAGTTCAAATTCAACTGCATCATCATCATTCAATGAAATAATTAGTTAGTGTTACTATGTTAGTATCATAGCTCAATTTTAAAAATTCGTGGACATCAAACTGTTTCAAGTGTTACCTCTAGCAAAGGTTTCTCCATTTGGCGTGGTCCACTAAGCTCCAATTCAGAAACCATACTGTCATTATTCTCAACATTCTCAAGCTGGTTTGATGAAGATTCATTGTTAGTGAAATTCTCCATTAGAACCTCATGCTTTTGTCCTAGTTCATCTAGTGCAACACTTGAATTATGCCCATTAGCATTGGCAATGAAATCGGCCTCAACATTTGGGGCTTTGACCTCGAGCTGTTCACCAATAACTTCTTGGGAATCCGAAATCATCGGATGAGAGTCTTGGGGGGCAGTGACATGATCACAAACCGTGCCTTCACGCTCTTCTTGTTCCGGTGTGTTGTTATTAGCAGCATTTGCTTGCTCAAGCAAGGCTGCTGCCTTTTGTGCAGCAATTCTCTTGTAGTGAGCTTCAAAGAAAGCCTTCTTCTGCGCGACTGAGCCTGGCTGGGCGTACCTCTCTGCCTCCTCGACGTAGCGGTTGTGTGAGAAGGTTGACCATTTTTCCCAAGCCAAGGACTCTGTCACAAATCTCCCAAAGGAAACACTCTCTCCAAGAGCATGCATTGGGTTCCCCTGTAAGACACACAAAGTTTATCCAGCATTTTCATGGTAGAATACTCAAACCCCAAATCACATTTTACCAGTCACACCCTCAAATTGAACACAGAATTAAAAAATATCAATCATATGATAAAAATATGACAAAATGAGGAATGTTCAAGCAAGAGACTTGGAAGTTTATTAAACTGACCTGTTTGGATTCATTGGAAATGCCAGGAGCATAAGAGAATGTAGGCATGATACAAGTTGATTCTCCCATGTCTTCGCAGTATGAGAAGCTCAATGATCCAACTTTGAGTATTTTTTTTTTCTTTAGTCTGTCTGGTCTCTCTGTTCAGTGTTCTCTCTAACAGCACTTGAATTTGAAATTCAAATGAAGAGCTTTGGGCTCTATGTTATGGAAAAGTAGGCCACATGGAGGACAGAGGAGAAGTGTAGTGCAATTCTTTATTGTAGGTGGTGGGGTCTGCTAACCATGCAAAGGCAAGCTTTAGTCTTTTTCAACTTGGTTCATGTGGTCCCCACTTGTTGAAAACTATTATCTCTCCCCAACGTTCAATTTTTGAAATTTCAAGAAGAAGATGATATCATGATTATTCTGTCAGCTTGGTTTTGTGGTTGACTAATTTGAATAAGACTATAAGAGCTTGAGAGGGAGAGACTCAAGAATCTGCTTTACTTACCTAAATGCTAGGCTGGTTCTTGGTCTTGAATGTGTTTAAAATTGAATCTGCTTTAGTGTTGTGTCTCGTGTTTTTAAAGTGAGAAGTTGGACACATATTACATATTTAGACACACATGTTGAACGAGTAATATTAATTGTAATAAAAAGGTAAGAGAACGAAGTGTGCCACTAAAAATAAATTATTAAAAATGATTTTAGAAAATTAAATATAATTTGTAGGATAACATGTAATCGATAAGTTTAAAAATAGAGAATTTATGTGACCGACTCTATTTATATGAAATTAAGATAAGAATAATAATGAAGAGGAGTATATGAAAGGATAGTTAATGGACTCTTAAGAGCTCTATTGTTGGAGTGTGTCTGTGTGTGAAAGACGGAGGAGAGTGTTTATTAAAATTGTAGAGGACCAGAGGTTGGGATGTAACAGACCGAACAACCAGTTGTTGCAACATCACATTGCTGATCAAATGGTTATGGCCTAATGTGCTCAGGCCCACTACCAGCTAGTGTGAGACAATCTCCTTGCCCAAGGCCTTGAATTGGGTTTTATTTTTTTATTTTTTATTTTTTCAGGAATTCTCAATCATAATTTTTTGTTGTCCTCGTGAATTGGGTACATTAATACATCATTTAGTTGAAGAGACTTACCTAATGAAACATGTACTTTTTGTATGAGCGAAGAAAAATGGAAAAATGTTCATGAAAGCATTGGAGTACTAGAGAGAATCATCAAGACTAATTTTCTGATACAGCAACACCAACAAATTCAACAATTAGAGAAAATAAATGGAAGTTGCAACAAATTGCCACCAGCCTTTTTTTTTTTAATCCCGAAATTATTGTGTGCAACTCATTTATAAAAAGATCTTTACTATGAAATTGTGATCTGAAATTTGTTTCGACTCGGGTTATATTACGATTATGATTTACCGTATCATTTGATACATGACCCTTTTTCAAGATTGACTTTGTCCGAGTCCGTTACATTGCGACCACGATCGTGACTGATTCTGCGAACCATGATTGCGATATGAAGATGACTTAAATTTTTTAACCGGTTTTCTTTTGCCAGTTGTGAATTACTTTCTTGTAAGTTTTGTAAAGGATAACATGGAAAGCCGAAATTAGAGAGAGGGAGTTTTGGAGCCGAATTTTGTAATCTCATATTTTTTGCATAGTGAATGAATCATGTTCTTTATATTTTTTATGTGACGTGTGTTTATGTTCTTGATTCGCAGCATTTGTCGCAACATTAATAGCAAAGTGAACTCCAATTTAATTTTTATGAACCACTTAGAGAAGCAACTTGATGATCAAAGTCCAAACTTACAATAATTAACGTCGAGAATTAATACTAGAAAACAAGAACAGAATACAGAGAATTTTTATGTGACGTCAATTTTGAGTCCAATCCAATCTTATTAGTTCAAATATGATAGTGCTGATATTAGCCCAACATTCTTATTGGACTCAACTACTGTTACAACCATTGGGCTTTACTATATCACTGTGTACTGATTTTAGACCAACAACTTTATTGGTCTCATCTACACAGTTTTAACAGTTGGGCTTTGCTATATCTTCTGTGTACTGATTTTAGCCCAAATTATTGGGCTCATCTACACAATTATAACCGATGGGCTTCGCCATCTCTTTTGTGCACTAATTTTTTTAAGAGATCACTGACATATATATTAAACAAGGAAAATAATATTTTAATAAAAGCATTTGATCGATTACTTTAACAGAAATTACGTTTACTTAGACCACTTTTATCTCTTTCTCTCTCATTTCTCCTCTCTCCTTTCTTTCTTTTTTCTCATTGTATTTCTCTCTCTAATCTCTCTTTAAAAAAAATTTTACAAGCAGTAAAAAACAATATAATCAAACAAATAAATACACATATTTACCTTCTCAAGTTCTTTCTTATTAAAATAGAAATATTTCAAAAAAATGAACTCTTACACACTCGGGAGTAAGAAACTTTTTTTATACCAAATATAATAACAGTTAAATATGATTTAAGTATAAAAAATAATTATTCTTACAGAGTAATAAAATACAGCAATAATAATTATATATTAGTACATAAATTTCTTATTCACCGATTATTGAGAGATTATTTCCGTTCTGTCATTATCTTTCTCATTACTATATGCATGTACTTAGCAATCATAATGATGATCGCTAGCCACCAACTTGATTTTGATGGAGCATAAGATATTTTATTAGCATGAGGGAGTACTCACCCACTAAGTTCAATTGGACAGATATAAAATTTTGCAACCATTTGCAATTTTATTATTTTATTGATCATAATCTTCTTTTCTGTTGTGGCTGTCTAAGATGCTGTGTATATTTTTGACAAATAAATGTACAAATATTAGCTATGTTCTGTTTTGGGGGCTAGGACAATTAAAGTTGCTAGACTTAAAACTTCAACGAATTTTTTTTTAAGATTTAGAGGAGATATAATTAATTTACAATTATTCTTGATTATATTAAGCATGTACCAAGTCTACTTCATTTATTGTTCTCATCTAAAACAATATATATATCTGTGTAATCGTCTCTTTTTTTTCTTTTCTTTTGTAACTTAAAATCAAATATTGTGACAATGTCAAATTTGATCTTTTGGTATGATTTGTATATTATATGGTGTCATTTTAATTAAGAGGCCCGGGATGTCATATTGGATGTTAACCACCCAAGTCAATGCTAATAATATCACCTCTAAATCTTAAAATAAAAAAAAAATAAAAATAAAAAGACAATCCTTGAAGTTTTAGGTCTAGCAACTGGATTATGTTAAGCATGTGCCAAGTCTACTTGATTTATCGTTCTCATCTAAAACTATATATATGTGTGTGTGTCTGTAATCGTCTTCTTTTCTTTTTTTTCTTTTTTTTTTTAACTTAAAAATCAAAGATTGGGACAATGTCAAATTTGATCTTTTGGTATGATTTGTATATTTT
>JAOTQH010231583.1:0-13721 GCA_025631255.1 Cornus kousa
CCCTCGGGGTATTCTACGATCTCAACTCCCTCGAAAATCCCAAATTCCTCCGTTATGGATTCTACAGAGAACTTAATGCGACGAACGGACAAAATTGCATCTCTCTCTTCTTTAGTAAAGATGCAATCTGATCCAAAAGTGGATGTTTCGGCTTGAAGTCGAGGGACATTTGATTGATTGGTTAAAATATTTGCAGAACCAGTAAGATTGGGAACCTGAGGGGGAGGAATCCTAATAAGTGTAGGGGATGACGAGGGTGTGGATTCAGAATCCACGATTTCCATGTGTTCAGGAGTAAATGAAGTACTCATAATGCAAGATCGAAAAGAAGAAGATGAAGAACTAACCTAACAAAATGACAAAGTGAATAACGCAAGGAACGCAGTGAGAGCAGAAGTAACTTTTATGGAATCTCTTAAGGCGAAATGGCAATAGGCAATCTTCGAACCGTCCTCTGGCAAAATAGACAACTGTGTAACTTCAATTCCCTTTTTAATAAGAGCCGTCATCCAACTAAAGAGGGAATTGGGGGCAAAGTGTGGAGGGAAAAATCTCCCTCCAATAAGGATTATACACTTCATCACAATACAAAAGTATCTGCCACAAATTTCAGAAGTCCACCTTGCTTAAGGCCTAATTCAAGATCATTGTTAGCCCAGAGTCGTATTTATTAGCCCAAATGCGCAGCTAATTGATCTCCACCATCGCTCAGGACCGAACCAAGAGATCCAGCCCACCGGCTAAGTCATATGGGCTAAGTGACATGCGGCCCAGATCCATTAAGGGAAGACCAATCCTGTTAGATAAAGGATACGACAAAAATATAAACTACTGCACAAGGAAAATTAAACAAAGGAAAGAACTCTATTTGTAAAGAATTATTATATGGGAAGAATTCGAGGACAAGTAAGGCGAGTCCTACCATAATTCGACTACTCTTTTGTGTATAAATAGAGGCGAAGACCTCCAATAAAGGGGTCAAGCAATTCTACACTTTTCTATATACTGTTCCTATTTGTTCTTTGAGTGTGTTGTTTTATTTTTCTCGATCACTATTGGTTGAGCGAAATTTTGCACTTACACCCGCTGTTGTCCTTTGTTATATCGACAGAAAATTAAGTGAAATAATGCCAAACTTAAGTAATGACGGGTGTACCTAGATGTATTTTTAGCAGTATTTATTTGTTTCTTTAATCATTTGCCTACTTCTGTAAATGTCACATCTATTGCAGTATTGCTGTCACTCCCCATGCAAAAACCATATCGGTTCCTAATGGGGAGGATTAGAATTGAAACCCACAATCTGATAGGTCCATTTTAGTAGATTATTTGCCAAATAAATAAATAAATCACTTTGGATGGATTACTTTTTCAATATGTTTAGAATACGAAAAATGAAAATCATATGTTAATAGCATTCAGAAAGCTTGATTTTGGTACTATTCACTATACACGAGCCATCTGATTATAGGAGCCTACGCTTTTTGTAAAGCTAAACTTGATCAATTAAAATGAGGAGGTACAAAATGAGACCAAGATGAACTGGCAAATCAAATAAATTTGAAAAACTTGACATTTAATACCGACAAGACATGAGAAAGACTTAAAATAGAAAACTTGGGGTTGGATCAACTTGGTAAGACTTTGAAGTTATCTTGGCTAAATAGGAAAGGAAAGTAATTTGGGTGTTCTAGATATGCTACCTTCTCTCTTCAGCTTCTCCCTCCTGAAGAAATGCAAGAGCAGGAATATGCCTAGGAGTACTGTTGCTATAAGTAATATAGGACTGATTATAATCCGCACTCGTCCATTTACAGGGGAGCTGCTATTTGTCTCTGTATAGTCAAAATTTACCATAGTGAAAAGTAACTATAACTTAAGGCAGGGAAACTACGAACTAAAATAGTAGTAAAAAGAAGACACAACAATGAAGCAGGCATTTTAGGAAGAGTAATTGTGGCAAATTTGTTGCAATTGGACTAATCTTAAATAACTTAATATTCCTTTTTCAGTTTAGGACTCACCCCAAATTGTATTAACATAAAAACATGACAATTTTGAAGGTCCTTCAATTTTTAGCATTATAGACAATTTCATTTGGCAACTTTGTTAAGCAAATGAATGACCTTGGAGCACCTGTTTATTATGTTAGGCCTACCACACCTTCACCTTGAACCTCACATCCTTGGTGGTCCTAATTCTGGTGATCACTCAAAATTTCGTTATTAGCAGTCAATTTCAGCAAATTCCCTGCTCCTTGACCCAAACCTGATAAGATAATCCATGTCAAAGTATTGTATAAAGTGCAAAAAAAAATTTTGAGTGTTTCCTATGCGTCTTTTTTACAACTCCGCTTGTAAAGCTGTTAAAAAAATGGCAACTTTCTTTTGATTTCCACTCAGAATGTAAAAGTTACACATCTACATGTTTGGGAATATATATCATACCTAACTCAGAGGAAGTCATTCTGATGTAAATATCTTATCTATTTTTCAGTGAGGACCCTAATATCAATTAGGTCATCAAACCAGAGTAAGCAACCACTTCCACCTTCTCGTGTGTCTAAATTTGCATAAGCCATACAAGAACAGTTTTTTAAGCATACCGTCTCACACTCCTGGAGGGTCATGCTCCTATTAAACCATGAATACCGTGTGTCAGGCAATTTAACACCGGAATAGTTGAGAAATCCATTTGATGATCCAATGAGGCAATCCAAGGGTGTTCTTCGAACACACTTACCAAACCAATCTGCTGTGTCCCAATCTTTAAGGTATCTTGGCATAAATTTATCAAGACACTCACATACTGGGGAGTTACCAATGCTGCAGCTACCATAGGCCTGACACAGCCCATAAAAATCACAGTTATCTGCTGGTGTATTCACGTAAACTGCCCATTCCTGTGTTTTATAATTCCATGTCAAGCGCTGTAATATTCCATTCTGATTTAAAACCCGCCATGAGAAAACTAAGCTATTAATAAGCTCATATTCATAATATACTTCCTGCTGATCAAAAACAAAATGGTATGTGCAGATGTTATTTAGTTTTAAACCCACCGTGCCACTAAAGCAGAGACCATTCCATGATCCAGAACGATATTGCTCAACCAAACCTTTTAGGAGCACTAATTGTGGAAATCCACAAAGATCAAGTCCAAAAGAACAGTCACCTTTAGAAGGGTCATCACTGGACTTCTATGACCATAGATGTCGATTAATTCTGGTTACTAGGTTCTTTCCAAGTTTCAGACCTAGTAACAAAGTGTCACATGGATAATCAAAACTTTATGATAGGAAATTTTCATCATTCGCATCTTTGATAACAAGATTACTCGAATCCAAAAGCTGTGCAACTAGATTCACTATCTTGTTATTTGATGATAATGAATTTGAAGGAGACCAGAAGATAGTGCTTGTACTATTGACAAGCACGAGAATTCCTCAATCAGTGAGCTTTAAGACACCTCCTCCTGAGGTATATATCAGTAAATGGAGTATCTTTGTTGGCAACCCATACCACAGTCCCATTAGATATTTTTTTGTACCATATCCCTAAGTATCGATACCTGGAAGTACTTGAGGGGCTGAAAAATCACAGTTCAAATGCTCTGTCTGAATTGACCATGGTTTGCCCATCTGTAAGAAATTGAGTTGTAGTTATGGTGTCTAATTCTACTGTATCAGATATTATTGTTAACATGGAAAACATAAAATACAAGAAAAGAACTGTGGTATAAACCATAATTCTTTGATGATTTACTCATATGGTGTATGTGTGTGTTTTCTGTGTTTTTTTGTTCAAT
This sequence comes from Cornus kousa, assembly GCA_025631255.1. NCBI lineage: Eukaryota > Viridiplantae > Streptophyta > Magnoliopsida > Cornales > Cornaceae > Cornus > Cornus kousa. The sequence continues at coordinate 3,808 of JAOTQH010231583.1, forward strand.
ATTAATTCAAGAAACCCATAGGATAGTAATTGAATTATTGGATTGGCAGACAACAAAGAACAAAAAAGAAAACCAAATCAAAAAGTCCTCTTTGAAGTGGTTTTGGAAGGTGCATCATATCATAGTATACACACACACATATATAACCTTCTACTCAAGAAAAAATGATTGAAGAATCCAGACAATACATATATGTATGTGTTAAATATAAAAGAGAGAACTCTATATATTATGTATTGATGTATGAGATGTGTGTAATACGAGAGTAAATGGGGTTTATATAGGAGATGTCACGTGTGGAGAGCAAGTCATTACCATATATGGTAATGCTATATGTGGTAATGAGGGTAGGTTAAGACAGCTACCATATAAGGTAATGATATAGTCTAGAATATATTCTAACATTACATGGCAATAATATATTATAAAATATATTCTAACAGCCCTCCTCAAAGTCAAGGTGGATTATATGAAGCAATCTTGAGTTTGAAGATAATCCTTTCACCCTGATGTAGCTGACGTGACACCGATGCTAACGTGGTTGATGACATGGCAACTAAAGTGACAGGTAACTTGGCACTACTGCTTGCACCTCTGCTGCATGGCAACTGACGTGGTAGGTGACGTGGCACAACTATTGGCACCATTGCAGAATGTGTCTAACGTTACACCAATGCTGACATGTCAGGTGACGTAGGCTGGATTAGTGAAGATCTTGAAGGTAGGTGCAAAGCGTGAATGAGTGATGAATTTATGAAGATTCACCACGTTGAAGGCGTATATTAGTGCATGATGACCACTGATGGTGGATGGTGGCACGATGACGAAGCTGATCGGACACGTTGAGGTGCGGGATTTTCGCTGGTGCGCATAGAAGAGTGGGATTACCATTTGAGGTACATGGTGACGCGGTGACGGAGCTGATCCGACACATTGAACATCTCTGAATGAGGCATCTCGTTAAAGAACAAGGCTTCCCTATACGGGGTATCCCTAGGCGGGGCTTCTCTAAATGAGGCATCTCGTTGGGTTTCCCGAAGGAAGACTTAAACAATAAGGCTTCCCTATATAGGGTATTCCTTGGCATGGCTTCTCTAAACGAGACATCTATATATTATTACTATATTGAATAATATATTCTAACCTTATATAGGATTACCATTGTATAATAATCATATATAAGGTTAGAATATATTATATAATATATTCTAATAGCATTCCTCAAAATCAAGATGGATTGAATGAAACCACCTTGAGTTTGGAAATAAGATCTTGAAAGCGGGATGGCGGAAGTGATTTGGTGAAGATGGGTTTTCACGCATGATGAAGATAGAGGCACGATTAACAACTGACGTGGTAGGTGACGTGACAATACTGCTGGCACCACTGCTGACTAGTCTTGGAGGCTAATTCGGCAACTGATGACATGGTAGAATAACGTGGCGGTGTTTACGTGGCATGATGATGTGGCCTGACATGTGGCGCGGTGTGGATGATGATGTGGCAATACTAACGTGGCTTGACACGTGCCGCGGTGTGGATCTGACGATATGGAAGTGCTAAATGAAACGCGTTGAGGCACGTATGACATGTGTAAAGATCTTAGAGTGCGGTAGCGTGTTGGTTAACTACCACCACCGTGGATGAGGCTAATGGTGCCATCCCCGGCGGTGACTACGATAAATTGGTAGATTATTTACCAGAGATTAAAAAGCTCTAATACCATGTTAAATATAAAAGAGAGAACTCTGTATATTATGTATAGATGTATGAGATATGTGTAATACAAGAGTACATGGGATTTATACAGGAGATGTCATGTGTTGAGAGCAAGTCATTACCATATAAGGTAATGCTATTTATGGTAATGAGGGTATGTCATTACCATATAAGGTAATGTTATATATGATAATGAGGGTAAGTTAAAACAGCTACCATATAAGGTAATGATATATATGGTAATGATATAATATAAAATATATTCTAACAATATATGGTAACAATATATTATATATGTAACGACCCAAACCCGAGAGTCCGAATCGCTAACCGGGTCCTTACCCGAACTCGAGGTCAACTAAAAATGTTACCGTCCTTTCCCATATCAATATATAATATACGTGTCATCTCAGGGTTTATAAATATTAATAATAATAATAAAATGAGATCATAGCTACAAAATATGTCAAACAGTCCACTAACCCATCAAAACCTGTAGAGGAACGTTGTCCGCCATTTCCTTCCCGTGACCTGAAAAATGTTAAAATGATGGGGTGAGCTAAACGCTCAATAGGAAGTGTCTAAGAAACACCTCTTATGACCCCGTCAATCCACATAGAAAATAGAAAGCAAGAGAATGGGATCATATCTCGGGAGTCAAGTAAAACCACTGTATCATTAACAAACATACATATCTCAACCAATTACCAAATGCACCACGTATGCCAATAATGTGCCATGCCATGCAATGTCAATCCCCATTTTCAAAACCATACCGTTTCAACTTCCAAACCGTTTAGTGTAATCCAACCCAAGGCACCTTCAAAGCGTCACGAAAGGGGGATTGGCTCACCATCCACGACCACAAGACACCTCCAAGGCGTCCGGGTTTTCACAAACACTTTTCAAAAACTTTTCCCCAAAACAATATCATTGGTTTTAAAAAAATATATTTTTCCCCTTTTTCTTTCCCAATGGAATCATAAATGCTTCATGATTCAACAACTATATTCTATACCTTTTACCCATATCATAATCACAACTTGTAAAAGAATATTTTAAACATTTATTTCTACGATTATGACATCAATTTTCCATGGCAATTGAAATACAAAAAGTAAACAACTTGTCATTTCTAAACATGCTTATTCACTACAAGGATGTAACTAAATTTACAAACTCATTTATCACATAGCATACATCCACCACTTTACATATAATCAACCAAAATCACATAGTCAAAATAATTGAAATTAAACATGCTTATAGTCAATTTAAGAAGGAAAATTCATATAGAACCTAAGCAATTGTGAATTAGAGCACCCCTTCCTCAAAAGTAACCAAAATACATCCCTGGCCGAAAAAGTCAACGCGGTCAATGCCGGTCAACAAAAGTGAACGCCGGTCAACGGCTGCAGAACAGAAAACTATTCAGTGGGAACGTAGTCGTCGATGAGGAGATTCTACTGTTCCAAAGGCTCAGCTTCGGAATCCGACTCCAAGTGGCCCAAAACTCCATCCGAAGCCATAGATCCAAAAATTTCAAAAATTCGTAAAATAATCACCGCTTCTCCAAAAATTAAATCCTTTGACTATGTGATAGAGAACGACGAGAGGGATGTTTTCCATCAAGGAACTAAGACCGAAAACCTGACCGTTTGGCCCAAAAAATGGAGGAGAAATAATGAAGCTCAAATGGAGGAAAAAAGAAAATAAAAACTGAAGCTACTGTGAGGGAGAGGGAAACTAATGACTGAGAGTGAAAAGTGAGGTCTACAGTGACTATAAGCTCATTGATAAAGGCTTTCATTAGTGGCGGGGCCCAAAGCTACTAAAATTTTATTATTATTATTATTTTTAACTTTTATATACACACACACACATATATATATACTAAATACAATACAACCACCCATCCAAACTTGCATCGTATATCAAATAATAATGCATGAAATACAATGGACCCGAAACACAACCCCCGTACACGACGACCCCGGTAGCGGGTCCCATCAAGAACCTCTCGGTCTGAAAAATGGAGAAAAGCCAAAATGGTAACCATTGCATTTCCAAGAGTCCTAAACTCAAGGAAATGCCCCAACCAACTCTCAAACACACTTGGCACACCCCACAGTGTCCGTCACGCAATACGAGACAAGACGAAAATAATTCAGAATATCGAAATTAAATCCCAAAAAATGAAAAATGATAAAAATGAGGATCATTACAGGTTTTGACATGAGGACAAGCTAAACTATTTCTAAGCAAATTTTCACATTGTGGTTAGCTATCTTTGATAAACTCTTTACAATAGTCGGATTAAATCATTGGCCTCTCATTTGCTGGACTTGCAATTTAAAAATAAAGGAACTTTAGAATCTTCAAGCTCGAGTAGAGAGATTTGAAATGAGTATAAAAAAATTTCCTCGAAACGTTTGGCTCTACTGGTTTGGCTTTCCTGTTTATTACTTGATTTAGCTTCTCCATACCATTGGAACTTCATCATCTAGTTTCTATACTAAATGACACTGATAAAATTTTGCCCCAAGGCATTTTCTAGTTGTTTGTTAAAGACTTGAATGAACAATATGAGAGTATTGGCTCTTGTAACACACAAATTATACATTTTTCATGTACTTGTTTGATCAACAGTGGAATTAACAATAACTCGTATTGGCTATTTAAAAAACATATGGCTACCCTTTGATTGAAACTTTCCCTTTTGTTCCATGGTCTAACTTTATAATAATAATCAAATGAACCAATGGGAACATGTACATGACAAATGGTTAGCGGTACCGAGCCACTAGTACTTTATAAAGGGAGGTCAAGAATTCGAGCTTCAGTAGAGTCATGTGTGTAAGTACCAACTAAAAAAATAAAAAATAAAAAAAAAACATGTACATCCATTTTTTATTAAAAAAAAGTAATAATAATAATAGAATTAACACCTAGAAATTGGAATTTAACAAGAAAAACATTATAAGAATTGGAAGTTGCATATGCATTGAATAAAATATTGAATTAACTCCATTCGACATGAACAATGACAACTGTTTTTGTATAATTTTAGTCAATATATATATACAACTGTGTAGTAGCACAACATTATAGTATACATCAGATTTGCTAAATTACCAGAATACAAATGAAGAGCAATAACATCATTCGGTAACAACACAAAAGGCAATTAACTAAGGAGCACCATCTAAGTGAATAGCAGGACAAGTCAAATGACACCAACACAGAGTGGACAGGCAACACCCAACCAAATCTAGGAATCAAAATTAAAATTGGTTAAGTATCCAAAAATACCACTCAACTATAACATAGCCATTAGGAAATGAAAACAAGCATTCATTTAGAGATCTACAATCTCACCCAAATTGAGCAAGGGCTGGCACTTTGCTATATTGTGCCGATTCTAGTTTGAGACTTTTATCAAAATGACATAACTCAGTCCTGAATGATAAAAATCGCGATATTGTGCCAATTTCAGTTTGAGACTTCACATATTGTGGCAGAGAAAGAGAGAGAGAGAAAGAGAGAGATTCTAAAGTACCTGAATGATATTAGAGACCAAATCAGTCGCAAAAGGCTTAATATAGAAGTAATATTTGAGCTCCAATTCGCGGCAAAAAAGGGTGCTTGTGCTCTAGCAAAATAAATGCATCTCATATGAAAAAAAATTTACTTGACAAGCCAATAAAAGATTAACCATCTCATCAAATATTAGCTTTTCTTTTGAGTATTTTTTTTTTTTTTTAGCCATCAAAATTCAAATTATGGTTCAAACAATATGATTTAATTAAGTTGTACCATGAATCTCCTAGTATTTATTAAGACATTAAACCTTACCATAGAGTGTGTTTTTTCCATAGAAGCAAAAATTGAAGCATTGGTCTTTCCCAGCTCTCAAACCACAATTGAGGACTTGTTGGATATATATAACCATTATTAACATATATCTAAAATTGAGTAAATATATAATATCAAATGTTCTGCACATTAGTAGTTGGTAAGTCTAAATTAAATACCTCTGAGAAATTTTATTCACTTTAATATAAGCCAAAAAATCTATATCCAAACAATTTTAAGAAAGAAAACATCTATAAACATATCTTCAGCCATGGATTGGCTGCTGCTTCTCCATATTGGACAGTGAATTGGCTGATATGTTCCAATGTGGACTGTTCGCCCTCCCCATTGAATGTTGCAAACTCTGGAATTCTGAAATTCCTTAGAAATTCAATTTCATCAATGAACTCTGGGTAGGGCTTTTTGTAGGTTGGCCTTCCACCTCTTCGAGTTAAGCCAAACTCCTGTTGAAGGAATTCTGCAAATTGGCCTCTATCAAGCGCCATAGGTTGTAGAAGGTTGTTGTCTGGCTAGCCTTGAGGAGGGTTGGCCACTTGATGCCCCCCACTCGCCGTAGGCAGTGGGTTGGCATCAACATAGTTGTTCCTGCCACGATTCCTTCCTCCTTGGTCAAGTGGCTTCCTTGGAAAAGGTTGCCCCCCAACCGCCATTGGAATGACCATAGGTGGTGTTCTTGGAGGAGCTGGTACGGCTGGCTGAATGTTTATAGGTGGAACATTCTGTTGTGCTTAAGGGACGTGGTATGGCCATGGTTGGCCAGGCTGATCATGCCAAGTCTGCTGTGGAAAAGCCACAGGTGGAGGATTATGAACTTATGGAATAGTTGGCATGGTCACCGTTGGTGGAACAGTCATCTGTGCCACTGGAGCAGTCACAGGTGCAGCTGGAATGTAGGTCTGAGCCATTGGAAAGGACTGCACCTGCTGTTGAGTTGGAGGTAGCGGCCCTGCAAGTTATTGAGAGGAACCCCCTTCCACAAATATGGCCGGCCTACTAGCTTGGAAGGCCGACTGTTGAGACCCTTCAGAGTTGTTTGGCCGAGGGGCCAAAATTTGAGACAAACCTCCAAAGGACCTTTCCAATATGGATTCAAACCTTTGAGAGATTCAGTCTACCATTTCTTCTAACTTCTGCTCTTGAGAAAGAGCAACTTTAGATTGGTCTTGCGCAACTCTGGCTAAGTCTTGGGCGACTTAACTTGGTCTTGCGCAAACCTATCTTGCTGCATTGCCATCATGCGGATGTTATTTATAATGGGTCTATTTGCCATTGTTTGAGCAAATTTTTCCACCATAAAATCTTCATCAGGTACAAACCGTGAACCTTCAGCTGGAAGGTCGCTAGCTTGCAACTCTTCAATCTCGGTAGGGTCTTGGACAGACTTGCCTTGCCTTCTTCCACTGGCCATTGAACAATCTATTTAGATGTCCCGCCGGGCGTGCCAAGAAATGTTAGGCTCCTCAAAAATTGAGGTTCCACTTTCCAAGTGAATGGAAAGCAGGAGTAGAAATCGGGCGTGCCAGGAACTGTTGTCGTTCCAAAGCAAATATCCGAACAACTATTCAGTAGGAGATTGTAAGGATCAGACGATTGTAAGAAGGACTGGAATTATCACTTTCAAGGGTTCTTTTTGCCTTGAAAAAGGACTTTTCGATCACTCTGTGGCTAATGAAAAGGAAAGTTGTATTGAAAGTGCAGGACTGGAAAGTAAAGGAATTGAAGTGCAGGACTTAGAAAGTAAAAAAGATAAGTGAAGAACTTGAATTAAACATAATGAAATTGCATTACATGAATGTAAAGGTACATGAATGTAAGGAATTGAAATTGCTGTTTTGCTGTGTGATTGAACAGGGTTTGCAAACTAGCTCTAAGTGTTCTATTTATAGAGCTCCATGCATGTATTAGCTAGTGTGGCAACTTCAGCAGCTTCCACGTGGAATGGCTCCGGACTGCCACATGTCCCATGATTCCTCAATAATTGTAACTTCTTCCATCTTATCCATCTTCTGTTGTAGATTTCAAACACGTCCTCTTTAGTCTTCAACGAATTTGTGTTGTGGATAGTTTCAAAGTGAATTCCCACGTGTCCTCTTTATCAATTAGCAAGTGTCCCATGATTCTGTTCTTCTTCCTCATGCTGTCAACTTATTTCCTTAATTTCAGATATGATTTCACCAACTGTTGCCTTGTCATCCATGATCCTTGATAACTTCCCTCGATTAGTGGTAGTTTCCTTATAAAGTTCCACCACTTTCAACCGATGTATTCCTGTTTAGCCAAGTGTCTTATGACTTCTAGTAGTCTTTCACTTTTGTTGGAACCTTCCTTTCATGGCATCGTGGCTTTCAAATTTTAATAACCTTATCTTCATGAATAATATTCTATATATATATAGATATGGAAAATATAATTGCCCACGTCTCTCAATCTTTGGTAACTTCCATCTTAAGACTCTCCTTCTAGGCTTTGGAGTTCATGGCGTCATGACCTCCTAAATTTTAGCAACTTCATCATCATTGGTAGTTTATCCAACCCACTTCCTTTCCTTCTGTAAACCATAATTTCCTTGACTTTAGGTTGAAACTTCCATATTTACTTCATGGCATCGTGGTTACGGTGCACTTCCCTAATTCTAACAATCTCTCTTCAACCTTACCCCATTAGAATTCAAGGCATCATGGACTCACGATAATTACTCCATCGTGGGTTAAATATATATATATATATATATATATATAGAAATAAACTGAATTCCCACGTTCTGCTGAAATTTAGCAACAAAGGTTGACCTGGCTTGGGTAGTTGCTGATGTCACCTAAAAATAAGGAGAAAATATCGTCTCTACTTTCTTTCTACGTGACTTGGTCAAAATGGTAAACATCTATTTAATTGGTATCCTATAATAATAGGATCTTCCCACAAATTCATCTTTAACAGAATTAATCCACCGTGGCAAGTTTAATAAAGCTCGCCACATGTTGATAAATTATTGGTTGGTTGAATCTTTGACTTCAACCTTCTCATGAGGTTGCACTCATGGTAATAATTTCATGCAATCTTCTTATTCTTTTAGGACATTAGTCCCAAGTTTGGTAAGTCCTAGTGGGACTCGCCACTCCCTTTTAATTCCCCGTAGTATTAATATTCCAAAAGAATATTTATCAGTGTTACACTCTGACATGGCAAGTTTCATTGAAACTTGCTGTGTCACAATTCCACGTCACATCCTCATATTCTTGAGTTATTAGAACACTAAATCAATATGGTAAGCTTGTCCAAACTCTCCACTTTTTTTCTTTCCATTGGGCAAAATGATGGAATAAACAAGTTCAAATAGTTTCCCGTCATAATGGTCTGAAAGGAAACTCCCCTATTCCAAAGATTGTTTTCGAAATATTCTAATATCCCGATTGTCTTCAATTCATTATCTACCAAAGCCAAACGTTCGCCAACATCTATTAAAAAATGACAAGAATTACCCATCCCTCGAGGGATTGGGATGATTCGAAACTTCTCGAGTCCCGCCTCAAACTCAAAAGCCTGTATGATATCTTCTCCCAAAATTTCTAAAGATTCATTATGCATATTGTGCAAAAATACTACAAACACTCTAGATTCCTCTGCCCTAAATAAGATAATATACATAACAACAGGATAGCTAACCCTAAAGGAAGCCAAAGCCCACTGAGTGTCGACCACTGATGTAACTAATACATGCAAGTCAAAAAAATTAGATTTATACAAAAGTCTCAAATTCAAAATATTGTCTCACTGCATATATATCTTCTTCTTTTTTCTGATAATTAGAATGTCTGGGACTAGAAATGTTTGGGACTAGAAATGTTTGGGACTAGAATTACTATTGCCAATGCCAGTAACATGCTTCTTTTCCTTGCTTGAACGACCTTATAAACATTGTACACATTGCACAATGCTTCGTTTACTTTTTCTTTTTCTTTTTTTACAAGGTAAGAAGGGTTAGAAGTTAGATTAGTAGAAATAAAGAGTCGAAATCTGACACTCCAAAGTTTATTAAAAACACTAATCCACTGGACTATTGAGACATCTGCATGCTTCCTTTACTTTCATTCCGAGCAAAACCATTCTTTCAACATTATTTGAACTATAAGAAAGCCAAACACAGGCTACAGAAAACAATTGTTTTTCACCTATTTATTCCTCAACCTCCCAAACCTATCATGCGTACCCAAGTTGATGTTCACTTGATGCATCTAATACACATACAGTATTAAATATAAATTATCCAAATAGAGCAAAACAAACACTTAAATAGTAGCACAATAACTCTTAGCATAAGA